>APFE030470991.1:105436-124087 GCA_000404065.3 Pinus taeda
TTCAAAAAGTGTTGTCCTCAACGCTTGAGTAGTTCTTGATGCTTCTGTATAAAATTCTTGTCCTCCCATGTGGAATCTTCGGTGGGTAAGTTCTTCCACTTGATGAGATGCTCTGAAATTGATTGATTTCTTAGCTGTCGGGTTCTTGTTTCTATGACTGCTCCAACTTCTAATATGATTTTTCCTTCCTCTTCAAGTTTTGGCAATATTGTTCGAATAGGGATATTCTGCAACTTTTGAATGAGTGACCATACTTCTTCATCCTTCTTCCATTCATCCCTTGCTTCATTTATCCAATCTAAATGGATAATAGAAATAGTACAAAACAATGCTTCCACATCCTCATCCTTTCTTGAAAGTGCATCTGCAACAAAATTTTTCTTCCCTTTTCTATAGATGATGTCAAAGTAATAACCCAACATATTTGTGACCCATTTTTTTTGTTCTTCTAAAGATAATAGTTGTTCTAAAAAGTATTTAAGACTATCATGATCCATTTTTACCATGAAGTGTCTTCCCATTCGATAAGGTCGCCATTTCTTAAGTGCATATAGTATTGCCAACATTTCCTTCTCATAAATAGCTTGCTTGAGATGTAGCAATAAAAATACCCAATCACCTACATCAAAAAAAATTTCACTACGATATTGATCTACCTGTAGTTTCATTCGATTTTGCACCAAAGTGGCATTATCCTTTAAAAGTTGGAGAACTCGTTGTTGATGCTCGATGTGATCTTTCACTGCTTGAACCTTTTTCTTCTTGATATGTCCTTCTATCTTTAGAGTTTGAGGAGTGGTAATTTCTTACAATCCTTTACAAGATATGGTCGGATTCATTTCTTGATGCTCCATGTGATCTTTCACTTCTTGAACCTTTTTCTTCTTGATATGCCCTTCTATCCTAATAGTTTGAGGAGTGGTAATTCCGACCAATGAATTACAAGATATGGTTGGATTCATTTATTCTTTCTCAATGTGATCTTTCACTTCTTGCACCTTTTTCTTCTTGATATATCCTTCTATCTTGAGAGTTTGAGGAGTGGTAATTCTTGCCAATGCTTTACAAGATATGGTTTGATTTATTTCTTCTTTCTCTGGGGTGGGGTCCTGGCGTATATCCTCTTCTTTTGATGTTTCTTGATCATTTTCTTCCTCGTCTTCATAATCTATGTAAAATAATTTCTTCTCAGCACACTTATGACCTTTAGTGCATTTGCTATCACAATTGTAACAAGCCCTTTTTCTCTTTTTTCTTCCAATTGTTGTGGTGTAACCCTTGTAGGTTGTGGAAGGCTAGGAGAAACAACACTTCCATCTTTATAGTTGTGAGGGGTAGACTTCCTTGTTGCCATAATTTTGCTTTCCACTATGTAACAAAGCCCTTTTACTCTTTCCAATTGTTATGGTGTTGCTCTAAAGAAGGTGTTGCTCTTTGTATCCTCATAATGTGCTATCATTTCCTCCGTGAAAACTAACCATGTAACAAGTTGTTTACGAGAACAAAGCCCTTTATACCATAAGAATTGATTCGATTGTAAATATGAATATGTAATACATACCTTTTGTAACAATGGTACACCATGTAGATCAAAATATTGCTCCATCTGAAGTATCCAATTTACCAGATCCTTGCCATCAAACTTCCTTATCTTGCTTTTTCTTGATTTTAGGAGCTCGATCTTGAAATGATTGTAACTTTGTACTTTCGAATCTTTAAGTTCTGAAATTGTGACCTCTAGTAGCCCTTTGCTTCCTCTTTCCAATGCCACCAGTCTGAGCCAAATTGGATTCTCCAAGGAAGAGTTATGCCAAACCTCCCACAGTGACCTGATTATAGACTAGTTCAGTAGAGCAAAATTGTATGACGTGCCACATGTCACTGTTTCGACCTTTGGCTCTAAAAAATATATACAGGAAACTACAGCCTATCCTATTTCTGTACCTTATTACAAAATTTCAATCCGATGCTCAGAGAGAAAGTTATGATGATTTTCCCCAGGTCACTTGTTTGGAATGTAATTCAGGATTCTGCAAAATCCCAACTTCCTCAGATCATATCTCTGCAAATATAGCACAAAAAACTCTTAAATTTGGACTCGAGGTTCAGTGTAATTTTGTCTCAAATGGGTTTTTTTTTCGCTTCTGAAACTTCACAGAAAAAAATTTATAGCAAAAATGCCACGATGACCTATTTGGAGTAGCAAAACCCTAGAATCCAAAGCTCTGATACCAAATGTTATGAAATCAGCTCACAAAAAGATAGAAAAGATAGTTGAACGTCTTAGAATTTAGCCTCTTCGAGGGGGAAACCTCCTTTACTTTACACAAATGAACAATTCTTGGATGATACAAATGACAAGACCTTCTTTCTATATATAGGAGTCTAAGGGTTCATAATATAATCAGTGCCGACATAACAATAATAATGTAAGGGCACAATAATAACAATATGGGGACTACATGGGCACAACAATATACTAAGGGGGTTGTACTAATAACAATAAGGATTTACACTAGTAGTATAGGGACCTAATAGTGATTAAGAAAATTCTGGATATTTCTAGGAAGTTTTGGGTAGATGACCTAGAACTAACCCTAAAATTCTGAAACAAGGTTTCTAACCACACCCTTTGAACTAGGAAATTTTGGTTGCAACCACATAGAAGAAGGAATTGGATCTTTCCAACTAGAAACCAAATGCATAGCTTTGCATGTGTGTGGTAAGAGGTAAAGCCTGGTAAAAATAAAGTTTCAACTCAGGGTCTGATCACCAGTAGTTGTTGTCTAACACCTAGGTGATCTAGTGTCCCTGACATATTTCAGTAAGTTTATGGTTAGCAAACTTAACTTCCATAACTTGAACTTGGTTGTTGGGTCATGTCATAGTAACTCTCAACTCATTTTTACCTTGGAGAGCTTGTGGAAGCAGATAAATGTGGGGTGTGGTGTTCTAGAGTGGTATCAGAGCGAGGTTGCAGCACTGTACCTGGGGTTAAAAGCTGGTTGTCATGCAAGTTTATATGATTGGCATGCATGCATGGTGGTTAATTGATGTTATATGCATTTAGGTTATATTCATGCCAATCATTTTATTTTTGTTTTTGTTACATGCATAATAGGTGATAGTTAATTAGTGCAGTCATATGCACATGCATCGTTTTTCATTCATGATAGTTAATTTCTTGTTATATGAATTTTGGTCATATGCATGTTGATTATTATCATTGTGATTGCTTGCATGATAGTCAAATTCTTGATATTATTATGTATCTTGTTAATTTGCACTGACTTGTGAAGATGTAATAGCCTCTCATGAGGTACAATGAGGTATAATTTTCATTATGTCTTCTATCTAGTTTATCTAACACAACATGTTTGTGGGACAATAGAAGACCAAAATAGTTGAGCACAGTTCAGATGACCCTTTGTGCAATCCGGAAGAGACATTAGTAGACTAGGAGAGATCAGTTGAGTAGCAGAGACAAGTAGATTCTCCTAGTCTAGCAGATACATTATCAAGTTTGAAGGTAGAGATCGTAATTGCAAGGAAGATAATGAGATATTCATTGAAGCATAAGAAAGGCTTGTGAAATATCAAGAGAAGCAAGTCGAGGTTAATACAGTCATCGTCCAAAGCTTTCATATTTGCATAAGAAAGGATAGTTGGGGATCATTCATGGGGATAGGTAGGAATAAAAACCTAATATTGTGGTTGGAAGTAGGTCTCCAAAAAGGTACAGTTTAGACAGAGATGATAGAGTGAAGAGAGGAAGAACCTTGGATACACCTATGAAGAGGGCTAGCACTCGTGGATCTTATTCTAGTTCTGCTTCTAGGAGACATCATCACATCACCACCAACATCTAGGAGGAGTGAGTATTTTCTAGAGGAGTTTAAGAAATCCAAGCCTCATACTTTTGATGGTGATTTGACTAAGTCAGAAGATGTAGAAGCATGGATTCTTGGGATGAGGAAATTATGCATTACTCTGAGAACATGAAATCTAAGATAGATATCTTTAGTCTCAAGGGAAATGTGGATATCTGGTGAAAATATTTTAAGCCTATCAGAGGCATCCGAGAAGAGAATTTGACTTGGGATGAGTTTGAAATACTCTTCAGGAAGAAGTACCTGCCTGAAATATATTATGATGTAAATACCAAGGATTTCTATGAGCTTGGAATGGGTTCCATGACAGATGAAGAGTATATAACCAAATTTCCAAAGTTGTTGAGATATGTTCCGTATCTAAATGAGGAGAAAGTAAATATCCAAAGGTTTGTCAGTGGATTTCCATTGTCATTCAAATATTGAATTGAGTTTAATGAGCCTCAGTCTTTGGAGGAAGCCACCAAGAATTTGAAGCATTGTTATGAACATTCAAAAGCAAGCTTGAGTCCAAGCATGATTAAAAGGGTAATGAGAAGATAAAATAAAAAGGGCTCGAGAAGAAAGGAATATCTTAGGATGTAGGTGACAAGGAAATTGTGGCACCTCATAAGAAAACTAATAAAGTTGAGAAAGAACATGGGTCTCAACCTAGAGAGCAGCAGAATAGAGGCAATGGCAGGGAACCATTGTGGTGTTGAACCTATGGTGGAGATCATCACAGGAAGGATTTCCCGTGTATCAAAAGCATGACAAGTCTTAGATCTATAGTTCTCAAGATCATAGATAGTCTAGGATGTAGGGAATCAGAATTGGAAAAGGAAAAATGTATTAAATGGTAATTATTTCAATGAATAAAGGAAAATAGGATAAAAGGAAGGTGAAGGGACAAGAATATGCATGCAAGGGAAATTATAGGTAAAATAAAGGAAAATGGAAAAAAGGAGGAAAAGGAAATGAAGAGACACCAAATATCAATGATAAAATGAAACCTGAGAAACAGATGACTACTTTTGATCAATTTCAAAAATCGAACTCCAAGAGGAGAGAGAGAACAAGCAAATAAGCAAAGGACAAACAAGAAAAGTAAGGGAGCACAAGAGGAATTTTAGACAACAACAATTAAGGGCAGAAAATAGTTATGGATTTGTAGGTAATAGTTCACATGTGTGATTTAGCATGTGGGGATTTGATGCATGGTCTATGCATTGGTTTATTGCTTTTGTTTGTTTCCATTGGCATGTGATTTCTTTGGATTGATAATGGTTTAATCCTTGCCTTGACTTACCATTTCCTCGATAGACATGATATAGTGGATTCCTTGTTTTAGTTAAGCTTTGGATGGCCAGTATATTTTGAATCTCGGTTGAGGTGGTCTTGGTAAAATTCCCAAGGGTTGGGGTGGAGATGGTTTTCTCCTAGAACTCTTAACACATGGGTGGCGATAGAAAAATTCCTTTCAGTATGGTGAAGAGAGTCTAAGGCATCCAAGCTTGTTTGGTTTTGTGTTAGAAAATTATATATTACACAGCAATGGAACACATAGAATATAACAGAAATATAAACACAGAAAATGCATAAAACTAGAGAGACACAGATATACGTGGTTCACCCAGTTTGGGCTATGTCCACTCGGAACAGCCAGTCCTTCCTTTTTATTATCTAGCAAAATGAAGAGACACAACCTACAATAGATCTGCTATAATATCCTCTTTTTTCTCTCACAGTCTTGCCTCTCTATTTCTTGCTCGGAGAATGCACATCTATTACACAGCCTCAATACAATGCCCTCATACAAAAAGAGGGATTGCCTTCTAGGGAAAAAAACCCTAAACTAGACATAAGTTCTACCGTCAGATCATCCACCTAATGAACGGCCCAGATTGACTAGAAATTACTATACTTTTACAAGCAATTTTACATCTATTTTTAGCTTCGGGGGTGTTGCCCCTAAAACCCCCATCGAGGGACCACTGGCCCCTGGACCCCCTAGCTGGGGGGGACCGGCCCCACCAAACCCCCATGGGGGGGACAAGTCCCCCCCACATGGAGGGGTGTACAAACTTCCTGGGGTATACATCCGGCTGAAACAAAGATCTCTAAATAATCATGCTCCACACTCAATATTTTGGTGATTTTTGGACCCGTTTAGTTGAAATCAATGTGTTTGAGATTTAAGGTAGTTTAGCTAATGGAAGCCCTAGTTGGTTCTATTTTGGTTTATCTTATGTGATCCCACATTCATGCTTGGATTATGGCACATGGGTCATTGGGCTGATAGGAAGATTTGTATAAGCCCAATCTATGGTTGAGTGGTACGTGGAAGTCCCTAACTTGGTCAGTATTCCCATATGGTAACGCATGTTACTTCTTATTAAGATCTACGGGCACACGCATTGGTTATTGTGTTATTTTTATGACCGGTTTGTCATGATTTCATGTAGGTTAAGTGTTGGCTACAAGCACTGTATACTCTTGGTATGTGATGTTCTCTTGTTATGGATTTTGTTCACGTTTGATAAGTTATTGAATGATTATATGAATGCATGAGCTAAATATGCGTTGTTACAACTTGCAAGAGAGGGAAATGATCCTTCTTGATGATTATCTTATGAAACTAAAGATATAGTGAACAAATATGCATTCATGACTTAAAAGATTATGTTTACAAAGTATTTGTCTAAATGATTCTCATGTATTTGTTAATTTTGAGCAGGAAACAAGACAAGACCAGTGGATGAATATTTTTGTAGGTGATTAAGGAAGTTTTGAGAGTTCTAGGTAGATGGCCTGGACCTGACCCTAAAAATATGGAACAGGGTTTCTAGTTGCAACTGCACGGATGAAGGCTTATGTGTGCGACTGGAGCTTTCCAATTACATGAAAAACTTGGCATGTGTGTGAATGGGAGGTAGAGTCTATTAAAAATGAAGTTTCAGCTCAAGGTCTAATCACCAATGGTTTTTGTCTGACACCTAGGTGATTTGGTGTCCCTGAGAGGTTTCAGTAATTTTTTGGTTAGTAGAACCCACTTCCATAACTGGAGCTTGGTTGTCGAGTCATGTCATAGTATCTCTCAACTCATGTGTTACCTTGGAGATATTATGGAAGAGAGTAAATGTGGGTTGGGGTGTTACATGCTCGTAATTGTCAAGGGAAAAAATAGGGTTTTTCCTATAAAAGGGCTTCTTTACCCCAATTCCACTTCATTGGCACATTGAGTTGTTGGAGAATTTGGAGAGGAGGAGGAGGCAATAAATGTTGGTGATATCATCACAAATAAATTGACTATCAGATTTCGAATCTGCAACTTTCATCTAGGTGGCCTAACCCTACTCATCATTTTTTGTGGATTCGATTCCTAGATTAGGGTTTCAGTGGACTGCAAGGAACCCTTATGTTTCCTCATGGTTGTAGTGCACCTATTTGCCCTTTTTCTGCACTACAGGCACATAAAATTGGAAAAAAAGAGTACTAGCACAAATTTTGGTTGGAAATATGCATTGGGGACCTAAGGGAGAGGTGAAGCTAGGGGTCTCCGGAGGGTTGAACCTAATGTCTAGCAATGTTGTGAGTGCTTTGTAATTAACAAAATATGATGATAGTTTGATGGTATGGTGTAGCATAGAGTGTTATATTGAAAATAATAGTTTGATGACCTGAAAATAATAGTTTGATGACCTTCGCTCTCAGGTTGAGGGTAACTAGGATTTCAAAGGGGTTCTTGCATGACATGGGTTATTGATGTTCTTTGAGAACCCATTGACAACAGATGGTGAGCATTATTCTTCCGGATTGTGAGCTACTGGGATGCAAACCAAGAGGCCTTTTTGATATAGGTTCATGTGATAAAGATAATCATCTAGGACATTTACTTCTTGATCAAGTTTCCACCCTTGGGGATGGTTAGTGATATATATCCAATGTTTCCTCATGGGAGGCATATTAAGGAGTTTGTTGAGCACCATTGTGTGTCGAGTACTTGACTAAAGGATTCAAGTATCTAGATACATGACATATAGAATTTAGAGGCACGGACTACAGTTGCATCAGTGGTGCACATATTAGGTAGCCATGCTTTCTACCAAGTCATTGGAGGGAAGATGATACTAGTGGAGAGTGCGCTCGCAAGGACTTAATATGGGTGGGCCCAAATGTTACTGATGTTGTTGAAACATTAGCTGAGTCTATATAGGTGGGATACCAATGGGAACTGCTCATCCAAGATAATTTTATGCTCATTCTTCTTCGATAAGATCCCTACCCTTCAAACACATGTGAAAATCCATGATGTGAGCCCACAAGAGCCTAGGATGCATCATTGGGGATAGTTATTGCAATGATGATGAGGAGGAGGAGGAGGACGTGTATTTCGACCTGATTTTTTCGCTCATTGGGATAATGTGCCTATCTACATAGATGATTATCCATACTATGATATGAACTTTTAGGAAGATCATGAATTACCACTTCCATGAGGACGAGCATGGGTACCAGATGAGAAGTTTTAGATGTTATATTTTGTTTGCATCCATAGTTTAGAAAATATATGTATATGGTATTGATTTTCGAATATGTGACATGAAAATATAGCACTAGTAAGTCTAATAGGATATGTGGGGCTAGTTGCAACACCTAGGGCTACATATCAGAGGGGGTCAACATCTCAGTAGAGGCTAAAGAGTTATGAGTTGGTGGAGGACCTTTGGCGTAGGTTTGACATAGTACTGAGTTGTGTGATAGAGCATGGATGGAATAAGTTAGAAGACCAATACATAGATGCATGTGTGAGTCTTCCCTCTAATTTGCGAGCTATTGTGAGGTGCATGGCTATGGTCGGTCAGGCTACCAGAGACCTAAGAGCTGGGGAAATGGCCCCACTAGTTCGGGATCCTCCAGAGGACAGTGATTAGATATAGGGGCATAGGTTCCCCCATTTTTGTATGTATGGATGTAGCATGTTATGGACATATCAAATTTATTTAGAATAGTGGACTCTAAACACTTTATGATGTATATTTTGATACATTATATGATTCTGCATGGTTTTATGATATTGTCGCTATTTTCTTTTCATGGTTGCCTTCTTATGTATGAATGTGAAAAATTCCAATCTAGCATATTGTTTGCAATGGTATCTATAGAAATTCTCTACAAATCTCGCTTTGAGACCATGTAGAAAATCTTTTGTAGGTTAACCCGATAATGCAATATAAATCAAAGCAAAATACTATAACCTACTTCTACTATCAATTTGTGGAACCTTAAAGATCAAGCTGAACAATATAGCCAGAAGAAGAAGAATCAATTGCACAATACACATGAAAATACTTTGGGGAAAGCCTTAGCTAAAAAGCCCACTATCTGTATTATCATACAAGGTGGAAATACATAGGAATTATACAAAGACTTAGCTCTCACAGCAAGTCATCTCTAATTACAATCCTCACAAATGCTCATAAGAAATCTTGGCTTATCTCAGCCTTCTTCTCTACCCTCCAAGCTTCTCTTTCCTTGCGATGTTCCTTTGGGATGATTCTCCTTCAACCAAGTGGAACACTATCTCACACACTGTCAGAACTGCGCAATCCTCAAGGAATGATGCCTTGACTACATGCATGCGTTTTCTTTATAAGAAAACACATGCAACTGATAGTACACTGTCCTTGACTTTAATCTCAACTGGGTCTTTCCCAAAATAGACATGCATGAGTTTCTGATGAGGGAATCTTAAGTTAACTGGAGTACACTAGTTGAGTGCATGCATGCATCAACTGACTATTAACTCACCATTAGTTCCTCAAACAGTTTGGAACTAATTTAACTGGACTTAACTCAGTAAACTAAGTTAACAAATTACAACTCAAATATAACTCAATCTTCTCTCCTTAATTTAAGGGATAACTCTTGCATGACTTCAGAAAGACTTCTAACTTGAATTTCTCCAACTAATTAATTTGAAACAAATTAATTAATTATTTCCAAGTAGTTGTTAAGACTAAATTCGATTTTAATTCTCAATTTAATTCAAGGAAAAATTAAATTGGAATATTCTTGTTGCCACATTTCAACAGTATCTACATAGTTATTTTGGGCTCTAGGAACATTATTTAATGAAATGGATTCAAATTCATATGCCAAAATCTTAACTCATAGATATTTTCTAAATAAGACAGGGTTACATACATGATAAATGCCATTCAATTGTATGATGAGTAGTAATGAATCAAGACAAGCATGAAGGTGAAGGATGAAATTATTGAGGGAATCAACTAACAAAACTATAACTACATCATATTCAGCCTGATTGTTGGTGGCATATTTGAAGCATCCATTATTGGAGCGGACTAACGATTGCAAAGGGGTGAAAGTGGCCCATGTTGTCGAGGTTAGATTCCTGGCGAAGCAACTTGCTCCATCCGCATAGCAGATATACAATGTGGATGATGAATCCATTTGAAAGGTGCAAGAGGATAACTAATGATATGATGAAATATGCAACCTGCCTAAATGAATGGAAAAATGAAAATGAAAAATATGCATTCTAGTGGGAAATGTTATGGTTATAATTTCTTTAGGTATAGTGTATTGTGAGGGTTGGGAAGAATCTCTCCCTTTGGACCTTATAAAAGGTATGACCCCTTTGATTCGGACTTAGGTAGGAACACAACAAAAGAAAAATATACACATAAACACATATATGCAATAAAAATAAAACTTCATTTCATTAATATCAAAGAACTGCAATATTCTTACATACAGAAATGGAAATAAACCATATCAGGCAATGGTAGCTTATCTTTGAGAAGAGATCTACTGGCTACATGCCTCTGAACTGTGTGACAATAATGCTCAAGGGACTTTTTATTATTGAACAACAAGGTAAAAGTATAAGCAACCAAAATACTAACCCTAGGAGATGGAACACCAAGAATTTGTGTGCCCCATTGGGGTTAGTTGGGCAACCAACTTCTCAGGGTCATAATTTGGTAATATTATCTTTGTTTGGCGCATACAATACCTTGTTGGAAATATTTCCCTGAGTACTACACTATTTTTTACAAACCCTTGCCTATTTCTATGGGCCTACTATGGACCTAAAAAAAACACCGTTTAGGGGGTCAAAACTGCTCTGGAAGTTCAAGACCCGAAAAATTGTTAAAAATAGTAAATGCTACTATAAACAAGAGAAATGATGAAACAAATTGGAGGTCTAGGTAGAATAGGTAGGTGGCCACCAATATCCACTTGGATTAGTCCTCCCTCCTTAGGAATAAATGGTCCCCATTGCGTGCAAAGCCTCCATGAGGTGAGGAAATTTTTGTTGAACCTGATCGTTGGTGAACCACTTTCCCTAGTGAAAGAGTTGGCCTGCTTTGAAAACTTGATATAGATGGATCCTCTATTGGTGAGTGTTCTTGATATATGTTTCCATGATATGATCAGTTGTGGCATGTTCCATGCAGTATGGGTTTAACTTCGTTGGCGTGATTTGTTCTACAATGTCGATGTGTCTAATAATGGTGGAAAGTATGGCCAAATGCAGTCCACATTGAATAATGGATGTAGGCCAAGGAACGGTGGAATGCTAAGATCGAAGGAATTTTCCTCTACAGCCTTGGTGATGGTGTAAGGCCCATATCGAAGTGGGTGAAGCTTGTGGTGAGGCCAAGCGAGGCATTCCTTCTACAGATGTAACCAAACATTTTCGCCCACCTAAACTTGTGTGGCACCCGATGTTGATTATGTTGTTGCTTGTATTTAGCATTGTCTCTGTCCAATATGTCATGGACTTGCTGGTGGATGTGTTGAATGCACTCAATGAAGTTATTAGCCCTATCATCTTTGGACTGGACATGAGTCGAATCTCCATCAGTAGCTACAAATGGTATGGCCACATAAATGGGACATAGTGTTTGGAATCCCAATCCTACCTAAAAGGGGTTGTGGCCATTGAGCTATGGAGAGCTTTGTTGCATTTGTGTTGGACATAAGGGAGGCTTTCATCCCATGTCGAGTTGTACATGCGTATAATGTGTACGATCATCATGTTGATGACCTTTTTTTGGCCATTACTTTGGGGATGGAAAGTCATGGACTTAGTGAGATTGGTATCCAACATCGACCAGACACTTGACAACCATGTACTTAGGAACTTATTGTCTCGATCTAAGATAATGGATTGTGGGATCCAAAAGTGTGCCCACATACATTCAAACAAGAACTTAGCAGTGCCTTCTACTGTGATACTCTTATTGCAGGTCGTCAGAATGGCCATCTTAGAGAATCTGTCGATGACCACGAAAACACAGTCGTTGCCATGCTTAGAAGAATGAAGGCCCAATATATCCATGGAGATGGATTCCCAAGTTTGACTAGGAGTAGGCAGAGGAGTATATAGGCCTTGCTTCTTGATGGTCAGTTTGGCAATGGTACATGCATTGTAGGATCTTATGTATTTACCAACATCCTATTGAAGGTTCAGCAAATAAAAATACTTTTGTAGCACTAGCATTGTTTTCTCTACCTCAAAATTTCCAGTGACCTGACTGTAATGCACCTCCCAAATAATCTTGGCACGCTCTCTTGAAGGAACATAAAGGTGTCCCAAGTGACATAACAATGCCTCCTGGAGGTGAAAATTTAGAACTTTCTTGCCTTCCAAGCGCGTCTCGTATGTGTTGCCAAATTTTGGATCACTCCTATAAAGATGCAACCACCCTACAGTCTCTTTCCCACAAGAGTCGAGTGCAGTGGTCAGCACCATGACAGGTAGTTGGTTGAGTCCATATTAAACATTGTTGGTGTTTCATTTCTTGTACTTAATGTTCAAATGTAAATTTTTCAGGTATGTGGACAATTTTTTATGGAGATAATTCTTCAACCTCCCCTGTGTTTGTATGAACTGCAAGGGTCGGAGGTCTATGTGGATGACCATTTCCTTCCCCATAATTTAATTCTTCCATTATCAATAGGCCTGCACAATGGAATACATCTCTTTTTCATAGGTGAAATACTTTTGGAATTTGTCTGAAAGTGTCTTGCTATGATATGCCACTAGATGCTCTTGTTGAGTAAGAACTGCACTAATAGCATAGTCAGAGTCATCTGCCTCGATATCAAATGGTTGTTGCAAGTTTGGTAATGTCAGCACTAGTCTAGAGCAGAGTTGATGCTTCAACTTGGCAAATGCCTTCTATTTGGATTCGAAGTTGGCAAGAACGAGAAAACTATGGAGCTCTGTTAGAGTGGTTGGGGCTAGCCAATCTTGAATGACTTGTATCTTGGCTGGGTCACCATGCACACCCGGCTTATCAATGATGTACCCCAGATATTGAACCTATGTCATACCAAAAGTGCATTTCTCCAAATTAGCAGTCAAATTGTGTTGTAGCAAGGTTTGGAGGACCTGTCGAATACGATGGAGGTGATCTTCTCAAATATGGCTGAAGATCATAATGTCATCCAAATACACCGCTATGAATGAGCTAGTGAAGGGTCACAAGATGTTTTCCATCAGCCTCATGAAGGTTGTGGGGGCATTCGTCAATCTCAAAGGCATGACCATCCATTCGAAAGGACTTGAGTGAAGAGATAATCTTCTCACTGCCAATTTTTTTTTATGAAGTAATAACCTTCTAGTAGAGTTAACAATTTCTATAAATCATCTACATTTATTTTTCCTTCAAATAAATTATGTCAAAGTTAAATTGTACCTTGAAGGGTGTGAGATCTCCAAAATTAATTCTTATTGAAGTTGTTGCTACCACTTCAAATAGCCATTAAAGGAACTAAGAAAAATTATCCATCATCTCATTCCTCCATCATGCAAGAGATTTTTTGAACATTAACTCAACAAGATCTCTTATTTTTTCATAATTGTTTTCTTCTACCATGGGAGGTCACTTAGGATAACTAGAGTGATCAAAAGGATTGTAGGCCATAAGGAAGCTAGCATATATGTCAAATTCATAGGGACACAACTTCTACATACAAACTTTGTTTAGAGAATTTCTAGGATCATTACAAAGGTTATACCATATCCTCTATCATTAGTAGGCCACATAATTCCTACTTATGTTAATTACAAAAACTTCAATGGAAATGCTTGAAAAAATCATTGAAGATTTGAGATATGGAAATCTTTATTGAAACTACCAAGATGTGGAACTCATTCTGAGGCAATGGAATAGATGGGTGCCCTCTAGTATCCATCAAGATCAAGTGCAACTAATGTAAATATATTTGGGGGAGC
The DNA here is from genome assembly GCA_000404065.3 of Pinus taeda. NCBI lineage: Eukaryota > Viridiplantae > Streptophyta > Pinopsida > Pinales > Pinaceae > Pinus > Pinus taeda. The sequence continues at coordinate 119,582 of APFE030470991.1, forward strand.
ATCCTATTACCTTTGTAAATTATTATTATAATTTTTATCTATGTCATATCGTTCCATGCCATAAAAGTCAATGACAAGAGTTTCCAATGGTTAAATAATTAACACAATAATTTTGAAGAAATTAAAATGGGATATTTTTCAACTAACTATCTTGGATTTGGTCAATTTGTAGAAGTCCTTAAAATGAGATTGATGAAAATGGGTATATTATGGGAGAAGTTTTCATGCAAGATAGGATGTTTAAGCCAACTTACTATTATCTTGAGTTGTTTCATGGAGTATTCTTTAAATACCCCACACATGGTCCAAGGAGATCTATGCCTTAGTGCAAGTTGTTAAAAACTAGAAGCATTACTTGATGGTTAAGGAGGTCATCATCCACATTGATAACCAACATCTACAAAAAGTGGAGGCCCAATGTAAGCTTTAACAAACAAGACAGTACAAATGGAAGGGATTTTTATAGTGGTTTTGTCTCATCACCAAATATGAGAAGGGAAGAACTAACGAGTCAATAAACATGTTTTCATGACCAATAAATTTCCAAGATCATAGATTTTGGTACTCTTATGAAAATAGAGACTTTTTCACATTATGCATTCAAAGAGGAATATTAGAAGATGAGAACTTAAGGGAGATACTTTAGCATCTACAAGGCCACATTCATCAAGAAGAAGAAGATAAGAAGGTTTTTTACAATGTTCAATACAGTTTTCTTTATAAGTTAGATCAATTATGTGCACTTGAAGGTTAGAATACACAACATATAAGAAAGGCTTGTACCTATAAAGTTGTAGGTCGTTTTAGTGTTGGGGAGACAATAGACAATTTGTAAATGTATGTGTATTGTCCCATAATTTAAAAATATGCAACTCTCCTAATTAGAGGATGCATACTTTATTATACCAATAATCTCATTGATAGGAAGCAAAGAACTTTATTATACCAATAATCTCATTGATAGGAAGCAAAGTCTTTACAACCCCTTGCTATTTATTAGATGGCATGGGTAAACTTATATCCATATATATTGTGGTTATATTGTGGTTAGTTTACCAAGAACTAAAAAAGACATAAATATATCCTTTTAATAAGGAACATATTTAGTAAAATGTGCATCAATATAATTCCTTATAAAAACAACATTAAAAATATGATATAACTATCTTATTTTTTTAGATTTGAGATATAACTAAACTCCTTTTCTACTGAAATTTAAAAAATATGCTTTAACCCCTAAAAGCATAAGGAAAATGACATATAATACCAGTTAAAAGTTGCTACCAACAAAAGGAAAAGGACATATAATACAAGTTAAAGTTGATACCAACAAAATGTGAGTACTAAAGGAAAATGTGACTTTTGGAATTTGATGGTTTGTGATGCTTTTTCCTTCCAAAAACATATTTGACAAAGTGATATGCAATTCATATGTCAATAGTTATGATTATAAGACATTTCAAGTAGTCAATTTGACATTTAACGCTTTAGGTTACTTGTCATAAATTTTAATAATTATAGTTGATATGCATTATCATATATATAGTTGATATCAAATAGTTACTTCCCATTCAAACTTTCTCTAACACTAAATTATTCATGTTGTTTTGTTTTCATTTCATAGGAGGAGGATTTTGGAAATTACTATTGAGTTTTCGAAATGATACCCTTTCACCCTAGTCCACGTGCATTTTAAATCCTATTAAAAATTACATCATTAATGATTTTAATTTTATCCAAATTAAACTTCTATGTTAATATTGTCATTTGTGGGAAAGTGCAAAATGGTATAGCCTTTGTGTTTTTTTGGTACCGAATTGGATTTTGCACACTAGGTGTTGGGTATAGTTACCATTACCAACCAAAAATTGTAATGGGTGTCGATAAAACCTTAGGAAAAATAATTTAGAAAAGAATACAAAGAATGGGTGAGAAAATACGTTGGGAATGCTAGTGTTTTAAAGTGGTTTTTCCGTGTCCAAACACTCCCACCCCAACACCTCCCCACACCTAAAATAAAGAAAAGAAAAAAAAAGAAAAAAAACTAGAAGTTTGCATATTAAGGGTTTGACGAATTTAAGACTCGAAAATCGCAATGAATACCATGAATGCCATTGAAAAACCAATGTAAGGGAAACAACAATTCATTGTCTATATTTAATCAAACATTGTAAGTTTCAATTGGATTGAATGAACTTTTGAGAATGGAATGGTGTTGAATAAAAATACTATAATCTATATTGTCTTTCCATTCTATCAAATTAAATAAATAAAAAATTCTTATACCTTTGATGAACTAATAATCATACCCAAATAACTACATTGAAATTAGAAGTCACAAATTGATTTTACAATTTAGCTAACACATTTGCTCAAGTTTTAGTATTAATTCTCACTTTTTTGTTTATCCATTCAATTAATTTATCTCACTTTTGTGTTATATTTGATGTTATATTCTAGTCTTGGACAATGGGTTTTAGTAGACACTTCATTGAATCATTGTTATTATAATATCATTTCATTGTATTTTATTTTGATTATACAAGTAAAAATCTTATTATTTGTTACTGTAAATTTTTTTGGAAAAGTGTACCAAAATTCCTTACTTAAGTTATAAGTGAATTATAACTTAACAACAAAATAAGGTTGTGTATATATTTTAGATTTGCAACAAATGTTAGCAAAACTATGTAGAAAGATATAATGTGCAAATAGAAACATATAACAACAGAAATTTAAGTGCAACAATCCAATGGAAAATGTGAAAGATCAATTTTATTAATCATGAATAATACACCTAATGCGGAGTGATTACAGAATTGGGTTTGTAGATCCCCCTCACTCGGATGGGTCCTTCTTGACCTTGCACTTCAACGATGTGCTTCTCTCTCTCAATATGTGGAATGTAGTGGGAAAAAAGAAAACAAAGGATGTTTGAACTCAAGTGGGAGCTCAAATGTTATGAGATGATAATGGGGGGGATGAAAATGGTCATGGTGAAGAATGGAGACAAAACCTCTATTTATAACAAAATATTGGAATAGAATGAGAATTAGAAAATAATAAATTAATATTGACTAAATTAAAATCTAGACATTGTAAATATTTCATTATATCTTTTGAGAGGGAAAAGATATTCAAAATGGTAAAATATCTTTATTTAGAAAATGGTTAAAGTAATTAACAAATTAAAATTATTTATTAATCACTTTGTGAGGATTAAGACAAATATGAATTTGAAATAATTATTAAATAATGATTTAATAATTATCTCATAAGGAAAATAAGGGATAAATAAAGAATAATAAATTAATAATGATTTATTTAATTATTCCAAGGTGATTAAGTCAAAAGTGATAAGAAATAATCATCAGATAATGATTTAATAATTATTTCTAGAGAATATATAATAAATAATGATTTATTTAATTATTCTCATGGGATTTTTGGATTTTAATGAAAAATAACTTAGGAAAATGGTTTGCTAAATTATTTCCTATGGTGAAAGTGGGTTTTACTATGGTAAAATTCATCCTACATGGTGTATTTTGATCAACCTAGTAAGAAATGGCTAGGTGAACATTTTTTGGGTGATAAAAGATTACCCCCCAACATAAGAGTGTCGAGATAAAATATGTTGACAGAAATGCGTTGTAGGTTTCATTTTCACAGGACACCAAAGGGGATGAGAGAGAGAGAGAGAGAGAGAGAGAGAGAGAGAGAGAGAGAGAGAGGACTAAGAATGGAGGGGGAGAGACCTACTTGTATGATAAAAGTCTCATTTTATTGGTAAATACATAATCTCAAATGAGGTAGGGGAGGCATAACCATACCCATTGAGATAATTAAGTACAAATAATAATGATGTTCCCAACAATGTGGGTATGGGCAACAAATTACATGATACATGATATGCCATATACATAATGTGCTTGGAAAACAAAGCTAGGATTGGATACAATAACATTTTTTAATCTGAGTACATGAGACATGATGTGCCCCCCAAGCTAAAAGGAAGGGGGAAATCACAAACAAAGAAGCCATGTTGAGAAGGAAAGGGCTTTGAAGATCTGAATGGACTATCTGAAGGATACATGCATGTTGTGGGCTCTACAATTGGTGAAACAGAGCCAATCAAATTACTGAAGAAACATCTAAGTCTAGATAATAATATATTTTTATTTGGGCATCTGGGGGGCTACCTGAAGGGCCACCCCCTCACGAGCTCTGGAACATCTCACACACACCTGGGAAATGATGGTACAATCTTTTGGATCATTAGACCATCATGTGTTTGATTCTCAATCATGCGATAATGTGCTGGATGTTGAAAATAGCAACAAGAAATGATAAAAATAGAATCCAAATATTCCAATTTTAATTTGTCCTTGAATTAAAATTGTGAATTAAATTCGAATTTAGTCTCACCAGCTACTTGAAAATAATTAATTAATTCATTATGGATTAATTAGTTGGAGAAATTCAAGTTAGAAGTCTTTCTGAAGT
>APFE030470994.1:0-36851 GCA_000404065.3 Pinus taeda
ACCAGCTTAAGACTACATTTAGAACAAAATGGGGAACATATGCATATCAAAAAATGCCTTTTGGACTTATAAATGCAAGAGCGACATTCCAAAGAGCTATGGATACAGCTTTTAGGGGACTGATTAATAGAACAGTAGTCGTCTATCTAGACGATATAACTGTATTCTCTAAAGAGAGGTCTAATCATTTACATGACTTAAACCAAATGTTTCAACGCTGTAAAAGATATGGTATTTCTCTCAACCCCAAAAAGTCATTCTTTGCTCTTGATCAAGGTAAACTCTTGGGTTTTATTGTGTCTCGAGATGGCATTTATATCGATCCTGATCGGATCAAAGAAATTTCTGAGATCCCATTCCCTCATAATAAGAAATCGATGCAGTCATTTCTAGGCCAGATTAATTTTTTTAAAAGATTTGTGCCAGATTTCTCTCACATTATTTTGCCACTCCAAAAAATGATTAAGAAAAATTCTGTCTTTAAGTGGGGATCGCTAGAAAAAGAAGCTTTTGATTTGATCAAGCAATCCATAATTAACGCCCCTTCCTTAAATACTCCAAATTTCTCTAATCATTTCACATTGTATACTATCGCATTCGACTCTTCATATGCTGCAGTACTCACGCAACTAAATGATCACAATTTGGAGGCACCCATCTCATTTTTTAGCTCAAATCTTCAGGGTGCCAAATTGAATTACTTCGATGTGGAAAAACAAGCCTTTGCTGTGTTTAAAGTAGTCAAACATTATAGACCCTTCCTTCTGAAAACCCACACAAAAGTAATAGTTCCTTTCCCAGTGGTTAGACAACTATTAATACAAAAAGAACTAGGTGAAAAAAGGGCAAATTGGGTCACAGTGCTTCAAGAGTATGACTTAGAAATTAGGCCAGCAAAGATTGTTAGAGGCCAAGGTTTTTGCAGGATATTGGCAGGAGCTTCCAACATTCCCAAATCAAGCGATACAGATCCAACTGAAGAAATCAATCAGATAAGTGTCACTGATTCCGAATCTCAATATGCAGATTTAATATTTTATTTAAGAAATGGTTATGCTCCTTCAAATTTATCTTACAAAAGAAAAAGGGCCATCAGGTTAAAAGCAAAGAGTTTTACAATTATTGATGATGTGCTTTTTAAGAAGAATTATGATTCTATTTTACTAAGATGCCTTGAGAAACCTGAAGCCCAAAAGGTTTTGCAGGAGTTACATGATGGACCAGCAGAGGACATTTTGGAGCTGACACAACAGCTCACAAGATTATTCATGCTGGATATTATTTGCCAACTCTATTTAGAGATGCCCACGATTATGTAAGGAAATGCCTGAATTGCCAAACTTCTAGTGGAAGACAACGAAAACCGGCTTTCCCTTTGCAACCAGTCAACATTGAACAACCACTTGAGCAATGGGGATTGGATATCATTGGGGAAATTAATCCACCTTCTTCCAAGCAGCATAAGTATATTCTTGCTACTACCAACTATTTCACTAAATGGGTTGAGGCAATCCCTTTGAAGACAGCAAATTCTGAAGCAATCATTGAATTCATAGATCAATTCATCATTACCAGGTTTGGTGTCCCAACAGCTCTTGTTTTTGATAATGCTTCTTATTTCTCAGGCAATGTTATGTTTGATTTTGCTATCAAGAGAGGATTTAAGTTAAAGTATTCTGCTAATTACTATCCTCAGGGTAATGGTTTAGCAGAATCCACTAATAAGAATCTAATCAAAATCATCAAGCGAACAATTGAACAAAATCATAGAAATTGGCACAAATCCTTAGTGTTTGCATTATGGGATGATAGGATAACACATAAAGCTTCTATAGGAACCTCTCCGTTCAATCTTGTGTATGGAAAAGAAGCAATACTGCCTACAAACCTTGTTCTTCCTTCTTTAGCCCTAGTACAGTTCATTGAAGAAGCTCCTTCCTCTTCTATTCAGCTTAGATATGATCAAATCTTAAAACTAGAAGAAGAAAGAGAAAAAGCCAAGGATACCCATGCCAAACATCAGCAAATCATCAAAGCAGCTTTTGATTCAGTCTCATCAGGTTCAAAACAATTCCAAGTCGGCGATTTAGTTCTGAAATGGGACAAAGCCCATGAGGACAAGGGCAAAAACACCAAGTTCCAGAAGTTGTGGCTTGGACCATTTCAGATTTGTGAGAAGGTAGGCCATTCAACCTTTATATTGCAAGATTTAGCAGGTTTGCGGGATTCTCTCCCTGTTAATGGCCTCGTCCTAAAAAAATTCTTCAATTGAGAAGGTAACCCCTTCTCCTTTCATTTCTATAGGATTTTATAGTTTGTACGATTTTTAGGAAATAAAGTTTATAGACATCTTCCATTGGCCTTTTGCTATGTTTGAAAAGTTGTCTCACAGAAGTATTATGAATATTTGCTTTCAAACAATAGAACTTTTAACTGAAAGGGATAATTTTTGGGAAATTAGGTATCATTGTATTCTGAAACCACAATTTAAAATTGGTGAACTCCTCCCAAAGCATAGAAGTAATGTAAGTCATTTTCTGTTTTCAAATTTGTCTTAAAAGGTTATCAATATCAAAGATAGAAGTCAATTCAATTTCAGCATCTTCAACTCTTAACCTGTCATCCATTGACTCTTAAGAAAAAAATTGTTCACCCCATTCATTAAAGTTTATGATTGTTCAGAGTGTAATTCTAAAATATAAGATATTAAAGATAAGAGGTCTTATTACAAGCCTGCTTACCATGTTCATAGGGAAATAGCTTAACTGACATTACCAATACTGCATACCAAAACAGGGTAATGGCTTGAAATTTCAAGACAAGGAGTCTCATCACGAGCTAGCTTGTTCAGTTAGACTACTACCAGTGAGTGGCATTGTCAACAGCTGACCGCCAAACTAGGGCAATGGCTTTTTTATCCTGTCAATGACAGAAAAAGAAAGATGAACAAAATATGAAAGCATGTTTTGAATTCACTCTGAAAATCACAATCTTAATTAGATGGGACAATGGACAATTACATGGTTAAAAGGTAACCCTGTCGAAACTATAAACGTTTTCTGGCAGCAGAGGCTCTACGTATGACAGACGAGTTTACTATAAAGGCTGATTTGGAAAGATTTTCTATTTTTATCATTATAAACCAATAAAGGTCCATTTGAGACTTAAAATGTACTTATTTCAAGTTAGCAAAGGGAGGAAGTTAGCAAAATTAGTTTCATGATATTCAGAATGCATAAATATCTAGTTATATCAGAATTTTCCCCTTATAGTTGAAACTCTATTTCAAAAAGCTTAAGTATTTTTTGATTTTTCCAGAGATAATTGGTTCTTCCAGTGAATCACCAATTGTTGTGCTCTACAAACAACCCCCCATTTCATATCATTTTTATTCATAAAACATTAACCTATGAAATGGGTCCCTTTAAAATAGAATTGATATCAATACTTTTATTTTTCAAAAAGTCCGATAATCAAATGAATGCATTTATAAAACCCTTTTTGAACAATACACTTTTTAAGAAATAAAATGAATCTTGGTCATTGCGATAAAGCGATCGCAAGATCGCATATCGCAATGACATAAGAATCATACATAAGCGGCACAAAGCTTTCCGCTGATGCGATATCGCAATCGGCGTTCGGCAACATTCAATGCACACCTCAAAGCGCCCTATGACATTTGCCCCGATGCGATGCGCATTCGGCGTTCAGCGTTCGACGATTGGCGGTCTATTTCCCACTTGAGTCTTGATGCACACAACGCTTTTCGCCGATGCGATATCGCATTCGGCGATCGGCGGTATCCAATACTCATCGTTAAGGCGTGCTCGTCATATACCCAATGCGATGCGATAAAGTGCGGTTTACAATAACAAGCCGTTAAGTGATGGGATAGCTCAATTCATTCATATTTAAGGCTTAATCACTTGCGCTCAGCCGCCAAAACCTCCATTGCATGCTTAAGGGGATTATTCGCCCGAATAACGATTTAATGGGCATTTAAAGGATGACAGGTTTTATACGGCCAATTAATGGAATCATGTCTTAAAATATTTCTATGGATTGTCTCCACGCCCGTTTTAAAAGCTGAATATCTTATTGCGCACCTATTCATATGATTTTGTCACTTGCAAGCTTTCATTGTTATCTCTCTGTATTACGCGCAATTGCCTCTCTGTGCAGAATTCATTCATAGATAGGAGTTTGAGCATGATGGGAAAGAAATCAAAGAAGACTGCAGGTGCTTCCGCTCCACCAGTCACAGGACAAGCTGCTGTAAACAAGAAGAAAGGCCTAATTTCTGATACTACATGCACGGGTCTCACCAGAGTTACTTGGCAAGGCACTTACAACTTAATTGAAGCCGAGAAACCACAGAAGACGGTAACAGAAGCTAGCGCGGATTCACTACGGAAGTCTGATTGTACTCTCAAAGATTTAGACGACTCTTTCCTTCACAGAATAGCAGAGAGGGAGCAAATTCTCCCATACACAGACGTTGTGCGATGGGCGATTGAAGAAATCCCAATCATGGACAGAACTTTTAGCACCAGAGATGGGAGGATTTTCGGATCATTCAAGGCAGATGACTTAAGGCAAATGTATCATTTGCCCAAGCCAGAGAAAATATATAACAGCGCCTTCCTGGAGAAGTTTGCAAGCGAAAATGAAATTGAATCCGAACCCATAAAGGATTGGAGACAAAATCCAAACAAGCACAAACACGAATCTTCCGGTAAGTATTCGGTTGATTCTTTGGCTTCTCCTTATTGTTATGCGGGTATAATGATGTGTAGGCTATGGGGATTGCACGACTCTGCTAGTTTTACCATAGAAATGGTTCCTCTTATGGAGGCAGCAATAAACAACATAATTATGGATTGGGCTACTATTCTTTCGGATAAACTAGCAATAGCTGTTCGTGATTTTAGAAATAAGACTATGGTCACTGAAAGGAAAATCCCCCCATTTTACTATAGTGCATATATCTTAGACACATTATGTTTCAATTACGAATTTCCTGTTCTCAGTTGGAGGTGGACTCCACAGGACCCCTCGCCCATTCATATATACCATCAAAAATTGTGGAAGTCTTCCTACAAAAATCATCTGTATCAAATCTGCAATGGCTTTATGGTGCCCATTTACTATTCCATTTTTGACAAACCCATTCCAAAGATTTCCTATCAAGCTTCCTTTGATTTACCAGCAGTGGCAAGTTGGTTTGGAGAAGAGAAATTTACCTATATCAGAGTTTACGGTAGCCAAGCCAACCCACATGTTCTCCCTTTATATGTCCCAGATAAGCTGCTAGCAAGAGAAATCGCTTATCAGATTACGGCTGAGAGTACTACACAGACTCTCAAAAAAGAAAAGAAAAGAGGCTGGCCCTCTTTTCCCTTGAGGTGTGGTGTCTTTACGTTGCATGATCTCAAACATGCAGAAAAGGAAGCCACAAAGATTCAATCTTTAGCTCTGGCCACAATCCCAAACAGGGCATTTGATCCAAAGCTAGTTGCCTATGCCGCATTAGAACAAGCCAAATTGACAAATTTTGAGCATCAGGAAGATATGTTTGATGACCTGTTCACTTCAATTGAAACTATAGGTCAGGCTAAAGAACTCGCTAGGATGAAATATAATGATGAAGGGTTGACTGAATTCAATAAACTTAGAGAACAGAGGTTGTAAATTCTGCCTCTAGATTTATTAGCGACGACCCCAGCAACATCGTCAAGCGAGCCTGGTCGGAAACAGTTAAAAGAACCTCCTGCTATAACAAAAGATCATAATAAAGAGCAGGAGGAAAAGCAGAGGAAAGAACAAGAGGGAAAGCAGAGGAAGGAGCAAGAAGAACAGCTGAAGAAAGAGCATGAAGATAAGCAACAAAGGGAACAAGAGGAGCATAAGAAGAAAGAGCAGGAACAAGTACAGAAGGAGTCTCAAACTGATAAAAGGCAACAGACCACCACTGATGCCAATGTAGACACTACCACAGACCCTAAATTGCTCTAGGAATGGCAGCAGTTTGATTCTATCATCAGTGGAGAAAAAGGCTCAAAAGATATAGACACTTCTAAGACCAGCGACATGCAAGACGATACTTCATCTCAGGTTCTAAGTGGAACTAGCGGCCCACCTAAGTCTAAGGATGTTGAGATAATTCCAAAAGATCCCACCGATCAAATCATTCTGCAAGTAGAAGATATTCCTCCATTGGATGTTTTCTACAGCCCGAGGCATAGAGCAGTTGTAAAGCGATCAAGGAAAAGACGAAGGATTGATCAACCTTCTATCTTTCCAGAGAAAACGGTCACAGGTAATGTAGTATGGAAGGAGAAATTGGACCCCTCCAATGATCTAACAAGGTTGTCACAATATGCTGGAGCCTATTCGGCAACAAGAATCAACAAAGCATCGGAGGTAAGCCTTCTATTGAAGAATAAGGACCAAGAAATCTCCACATTATAGACGGAATTGGCCGAAACAAAGCAGAAGGCAGTGCAAGCAGAGGAGAAGTTGCTGGCACAACAGTAAATGAATAATCAATTAACCCAGCAATTGCAAGCAGAAAAGCAAAGGATTGACCAAACTGCAATCCAGAAACAGAAAGAATTGACAGAGGCATTGGCACAGTTGAAAGCAGCGAATGAACAAATGGTGAAAACCAAAGATGAGCAAATCGCTCAAATGTCATCGTAGCTAGAAAAGATAAAAGGGGCTTTGCAAGTGGCAGAGTTCAGAAAAGAAGCATCATTGATAAACAATGCGCTAATATCTTAGGTTAAACTCTTGTGTCAACAGATCGCTCAAGCTGAGCCACTGTGCGAATTAACTACATCTATAAATGAGCAGGTAGAGAAAGCCAGGGATGAATTAAATCAAGCCGATGAGGCCATTACTGCACATCTTGAATGGCAAGATTCTGATAAGGGAAAAGCAGCAAATTTGCCCAGGATACTTGAAACATATAAGGATATACTTTTCACAGAATGGCACACTCAGGTGATGAAAGCAGAGAGAGCGGCTTCAAGATGTAGATCAACTTCTAGCAATTTAGTTGATTTAGTCAACAACACTCTCTACTTGGCAAATATGATATCCCAATGTACACCAGGAAAGATGACAACAACAAATACGTTGGAGCAACCATGTTATCCTGAGTTAGAAGAAAAGGGAAGATTAATCGCCGGGGTTAATAGTTTAAATTTGGAAGCATATTGGCTTTTCCTAATTAAGCCACATACACAAAGAGCCGCCCTGAAGTGTTTAACAGATGCAATCGGGTGTATGATCCCCGATATTCAAGATGCTACCTATGCTGCCCAGCTCAGTTCGCACCTCAACAAACCTCCAGAAGTTGAGCCAATGCTTGCAATAAATCAGCTCAGATTCAAAGGAAAGCAGCCGACTTGATGAATCACCCTCCAGCTCGCTAGATCGCTAGCCAAAATAGGATCCAAAGTTATTGATATCAGTTTGGTAGCATTTCTGTTTATTAGATATTTAAATTAGTATTGTATTTATAGACCCTTTCATGTTTTTAGAAAGGGTCGTAAAATTTTGTAAGAGACTTAACAGACTGAAGTTTGCACTACTGTGCTTCAGCCAATATTCTTTTATGAAACTCGACCAGTTGTTCTTACTTTAATGAGGAAGTTTCTTTATGCAATTGTGCACTATTGTCATTGATTGAAGAATGTTTTTTGCATTAAGGGAAGAACTGCACATAGCGATTGATATCTGGGAGTGTCACGCAGCTCATATGGTATTTTTATCTATGTCTGAATTCATTCCGTTTTTATGAATTGTTATGTAATTATTCTTGCTATCGTTGATTATATGCATGCGCTATAACAGCAGATCTTATTCATTCCACTATTGGATGCTTATTGATGTGCCTTTGCTTTTAATCATGTGTATGATAATGATATAAATGTTTAAAGTGTGGTAATTTCGCTTCAATTGCTCTGCTTAACTATTTAAGTATAGCAATCTTAAATGAATTAATATCTATGTTGTAAAGATACAATCATCTATATGCTCGTCTTTTAGACAAAGAACATCAAACGCTACGCTTTAGAGCTCAATAGATTCCCGGGATAGTTTCATTTATTTATATTTTTGTCAATAGTTTTAGCCTTTCGCTCACCGCTAGTGTTATCTAGAAATCATTCACCCATCCCATTTATCTATTTCTGGGAAACTGGTCCCATTATATCCAGTCGGAGCCACTACCCCAAATGGAAAAGGAGTTGCACTAAGGTCCGGACCGGGTGGTTTCCCCAATGTTGTTGCAGCGATTTTCGATGCTTCAACAGATTCCCATACCTTTTGGTATTTTATCTCTGGCCAACTACGATCATGCTGAGAAAGAGCTATGACCCATTGAAGTATTGAAGTTAGCCACCATCCTGGCTAGGGTGTATGACCCTAATGGAGTAGCAAAACAAGTTGCCTTAGACTTTGGTATTAGAAAGTATCTTCATGAGGAACATAAATTTGATGAATTTTTTGCTGAAGCATCCTCATATAATACAATCTTGAGTAGTGTGGATGAGACATTGTCATTAAAGGAGTGAGAATGGTTTTTCACTTTCAGAAATTCGAGATTGGCTCCTTTGCCTACAGACTTATTGCAACTTCCCCTACAAAAACACACCTCTATGAAGTACACTAGGTCTTCTACTCAGTAAGAATATTCCTCTCACCTAGTGGTCCCTCCTCAGCTACATAAAATAATAACATCTAGTTATTCAAGCCCTAGTGGGAAAATTCATACAGTATATCCGAGGATGGAAAAGGTTTGGGAACAATTTGATCAGATCTTGAAACAACCAAAGCAAGGGGAACAAGAAAATGCGATTCTAGGAGGAGGGATTTCTTCTCAAAAATTTATTTTCAAAGTAATCCCTCTTCTAAGAAAAATACTATGCCATAGTAGTCAGTATCTGTGAATACACCAATGGCCACTGAGCTTGAGGTAGAGATTATTCCTACTAATCCTACTTCTGAAATCTTCCTCAATATTGAGGAGATTCCTCCAATGGACATAGTTTACACACCAATGCACCAAGCTATGGTCAAAAGCGGTAGAAATAAGAGAAAAATAGATGAATCCCAAGATTTAGTACCATGAAAAGCTTCTGTTAAGAAATTTATTGCATAACATAAATAATTACTGAGAGGAATAAATATAAAAATAACCAGCAACAACCATAAAAACATAAACACAAATCTTGATCCAGGAAAACCCCAAATCCGGGGAAAAACCCAACCTAATAAGATCTCATTAGCATTGGCCAAAACCCTGGCCAATCCAACCAAGTGAGCCTTCACCTCTCACCTCCAGGTCTTGCATTACAATGAAGTCCTCCCAGCCTTTTATAAGTTCCATTACATATAATACCATAGGCAGAATACTATGGGTGCACAATACCATGTGCCCCAAAACCATCACTATTTAACCTGGTCAACTTTGACTCTATCCTGAGTCAAGTTTACCTAACAAATCACCCCTTAAAATTGACTTGGGATTCGTTAACTAACTCCAGCCAAACCTACTAAGTGAGTCAATCCCGCTCACTCTAGCTCTTACCCCCCTCAGAGTTTTTACTTGGGGTATTGTTAACCCGACATCCTGCCTATCATCTAGGTCTAACCCAGACTTTACTGGTGATCACTGAGGGGTACACATGCCTTACTAGGTCTTACAGTAGTATGCCGATTTACATGCAATAATTTTGACTTCATTAATTTTTAATTTTTATTTTTTTTATTGCTACTGCGATTCTGATCCATCCTCTCTCAATTTGATTTGCTCAAAAACTTCTATCAAACCGCTCTAACTACGAGCCCGAGAACCTCATAGATTCCAGCACCGGTGGCCTCACGTAGTAGATAACAAACAATTTTCGAAGCCACATGAATCCCAAACAATTTGTCAGCATGTTCCAAACCAGTAAATATCACAAACGCACTGCGATCCCTGGCAGTTACGACACTATATTCTTCACATTATCCTCGAGGTTCTTCTGTGTACGATTGTTCCACCATTATTTTCAGACCCAGATCTGTAAAAAGGTTGCATTGATCTCATCAGGCACTATAAACCCCTGGCATCAAAGAATCCCTTTGAATCCAATATCTGGCTCTGACACCAGTTGTTAAGAAATTTACTGCATAACATAAATAATTACTGAGAGGAATAAATATAAAAATAACCAGCAACAACCATAAACACATAAACGCAAATGTTTATCTGGGAAAACCCCAAATCTGGGGAAAAACTCAACCTAATAATATCTCATTAGCATTGGCCAAAACCCTAGCCAATCCTACCAAGTGAACCTTCACCACTCACCTCCAGGTCTTGCATTACAATGAAGTCCTTCTAGCCTTTTATAAGCTCCATCACATATAATACCACAGGCAGAATACTATGGGTGCACAATACCATGTGTCCCAACACCATCACTATTTAACCTGGTCAACTTTGACTCTATGCTGAGTCAAGTTTACCTAACAACTTCTCAAGACACTTCTCTTGAAGTCCTATGCAAAGGATCCTCTGCTACCCCAATTGATGAGCTTGGGAAATTAACTTAGTTTACATGTGCATATTCCTCTGAAACATGGATAAAGCAATATAAGTGCAAGAATTGCTAAGATAAAAAGATGAAAAGACTAAAAATATGGAGAAAAAATTCATGAATGAAAAAAAACTAGGACATAGTGGCAAATTCAGTTAATCTAGAAGGATATCGCATTGGAAAAACTGTAAAAGAAGTTCAATGCACTTCAAATTCAACATGCAGAGGAAATTAATTCAAAGGATGCATAGCACGGGGAATTAAGGTAGAAACTAGAGAAATTGCAGGACGAGACCCCCATTTAGTGAAATTCAAATAGGAGGCCTATGACCTTAATGCTCAACTCCAAAAGCAACAACAACTTTTATGTGAGAAGTTGGGCTTGATTAAGGTACAATGAAAATTGGGTAATAAATTGACTGATGAGCTGGTGGATATGATAACTTATTATGATGAAACCAAATGAGACCTCAATGAGTTATTGAAATGGAAAAATAGTGTTGAGGCAAAGAAATCTGACTTTCCTAAAATTGACGAAATGAAAAAGTCAATTATTTTCGAAGGATAGAAAGCCAAAATTTGTTTGGTGAAGAAGCTTATCAATGATGCATGAGAGTTATCAAATTCCATAGTTGAATCCATCAATGGTTCATAAATCTAATTCCCCATTGTCCAAGAGATTCCTTTCTAGATGTACAAAGGTTTCTCAAAGATTGGCTTGAAGAGAGGGTAGAGTTTGTTAAGAGAATTGACCAATTAGCTAAAGTTAATCTTGAACTTAATTGGAAATTCTTGGTCAAGCCTCATAGTCATTGGTTGGTTCTAAAGGAACTCACTAACACGTCCATCCAAATGTTGTCATCTTTGAGAGCGTCTATCTTCTACCTCTAGGTGCACATCAAGCCTCATTCCCCTCCAGAGCTGGCAACACTTCTAGATATTCAAAGGCTATGACAATGAACTATTTGCTCATCTTCAACTCGCTGAAAGTTGTTACAAGCTTTTACTTTTTTATGTTAACTTTTTAATGATTTAGGTGAGCATTTTTAGGAGATTAATTTCACTCCTTGTTGTAAAGAACACTATAAATCTCCCTCTTGAACTCATTGGAAGGGGTTGTGAATTTTGAATAAAAATAAAAGCTTTTATTGCACTTTTGTACTCAAGTTTTACTTTATTATTATCTGAACCAATTTCAATTCTAGTAAGCATAGATTGCTGACAATATGGGTACTTTTATCAGCTTTGTATGCATTCTATTTTTAAAGGAATTGTTTCAATTGTTTAAATATTATTCATGTATGTGCTTTTATTAATTCTAGCATTCTTTTGATGTGTGTGAATTAGATTATATAACATACAATGAATAACACATAACAAAATCACTTTTTCTTTCATATGTGATGAACTTATAATTAATCTCATTAACTATATAATCAAATTAATTCTTTAATCAATTTTAACAATGTTAATTTGTGGGAATCTTTATTTTCATGAAATAGCGTAATCTTTCTAGCGCATATGATTTAACATACCTGTGTAAAGTAAATAGATTAGATTAGTTTAAGTTTCTATATTAGTTTATTTATTATTTTATCAATTATAATCACCATCCACTCCATCCCCATACACATTTAGTTTCATAGGTAACTGGACCCAAAATACCAGTCAGAACCACCAACTTCAACGGAAAAGAATCTGATTTGGGGCTTTGACTGGGTGGATTCCCAAATGATGATGCAGTCAGTTTTGGCCATCGACATTTTTGGTGCTAGAAAAATGGCTATCAGACTTTGAATGGAAGAAAGGCCACATATTAAATCAAGTATCCATTCCAAGATTTAGTCTCCGCCCCAACCCTCACCTTCAACTTCTAGATCCCCTTCTCATTCTCCACCTCTTGGATTGGAAGTTACACAACCTTCTCATAAATCTCCTAGCCCTATAAGAAGATATGCTAGTCAGCCTTCAATAAATACTCCTCTTCCTACTCAAGTTGTTGAGCCTACCGAAATCCAAACTATTATTCATAAACTTGAAGAGTTTTCAATCTAGGAAGAGCATGTTGATATACTTGAACAAAAGGTAGTATCACATCATCTTTAAAATCATCTAGAGTTCTGACCAAAGCAAAGAGTGAAAAATTAGGAACAAAAACATTTGAGTTCTTTTTACAAGCTCTTTGTAAGAAAATATTCGTTGTTGGCTCTCATAATTCCACTGCTATTGAGAATATCACACCATCTTCACCTCCTCTTACCCCTACTATCCCATAAATTTCATCATAACATGTACCATTTTATTCTTTACCACCTTCCTACCATGATTTATCCTCTTTCATTCATTCATATACAACCTCACCAGTTTCAACCACTATCTCTATTTCCATTCAACCAACAGGCACTACTGCTATTACTAGTTCTAAAGGGCATCATCATCTATTGTTATTTCAATTGCCCCTTTGTCAAGTACATTTCCTTTTGGTCTAGCTCCCCCACCATAGTTCATATTATAAATCCTAGAATGGAAGAAATACCTTGGAACAACCCAGGAGCTATAGCTATGAACCCTCCTTTACATATTCTTCCCAAACATCCGCAGAGACAACTACCAAAGTACAACCCAGATGATGGTCTTTCGACGGAAGAACATCTCCATAATTTCATGTTAGCCATCAATCTTAATGGAGTTTCTGAGGAGGATATTATCTATCAACTTTTCCCGTACACGTCTGAAGGATCAATTGGGTCTTGGTATTTCTCTCTGTGTGTTAGTTCAATAAATATTTGCGATACATTTGAAGAGCAATTTATTAAGAAATTTGGAGAAGACAAAACATCAACCACATTAATCAATGCTTTATCTAATATAAAGGTTTCCCCTAATGAAAAAATTGTATTTTTTGACTCTATATTTAATAAAATTTTGAATAAGATCCCAACTGGATCCAAGTTAGGTGAAGAAGTATGGGTCGAATGGTGCATTACTTCCCTTCCTTCAAATATAGCTATTTTTGTTGATAGAGCACAAAAACAATCACTCACTGATAACATGAAAGAAGCTTAAAAAATTATTGTTAGGCCTAGATAAGAAAGTTACTGCTAAAGAAAGGAAGCCTACAAAGAAAGTAACATTTTAAGAGGAGCCTGAGAAGAAAACTATTAAATATCCTTATCACATGGAAGGCTTGCAAAAGGTCCTTAAAACAATGTCAAATGAAATGATCGAGTTAAAGAAGCAATTTGTTGAAAGTTCTTCCTCAAAGCGATCCTTTATGCCTTTTAGAAGGAATCAATAAGTTGCATCCCTTATTCAACCACCTTCACAAATATCAGTTGTTGATGATGATGAGGAACAAGAAGAGGAACAAGAAATTCAATATGCTGAAGAAGAGACTAAAGAAGAAGAATTAGTTGAGGCACATGGACTATGGGATTTTATTTTACCTACCTCAAATGAAGATGAAGAAGAAACTATGGCTATTACAACCAGAAGCAAAGGACTAATAGATGCACCCTCAAAAGGACAAAAAGTTGCAGGTGATTCTTCAGCTGAAAAAGGTACTCCTAAGAACACCTCTGCTCAATCTACTATTTCTTCATCTACTTGTTGAGGGACAAAGTCCCCTAGGGTTTTGGGTCAACACCCTAGTAGAGCGGGGTTATCTATAGTAAAAAAACAAGCATTCCACACAGCCATGATACTTAAATAAGCAAACTACACAAAGAGAGGTGCACCTGGGGGTCCTTCATTTGGGTAGATCCAACCAGGTTTCAAACCCTCTTGGAGTTCTTCTCGATCCTTGAACCTGCAAAACAACCAATTCAAAGAAGCCTAGCAATATATGGACCAAGTATCATATAGAAATCAACTTCATAACATATTGAAAGATGGTTAGTTATACAATTGAAACAATTATTCATATGTGAACCATAACAATAACATCATATGCATAAAGAAGATTGATTTCAGGAACAAGACAAATGTTTCTTTATTGTAGATAACTAAAACAAAGCAAAGAATGATATCACTTGAATCTTCCTCTTGCTAGCTCCAAGCGGAACCATCCTCCGGATCCATCCAATCCTAAGTCTTCAAAAGGCTCCTTCCATGACTCACACAAAGATATATCAACTAGTGAAATGACACCATAACTCAAGGAAACAAGGGTTTCCTATAGTGGGGGAAGTGCTGGAAGCACAAGGATCTTCAGACCTAATCAAGGATAATCTCAGCAGAGTAATTTTCTCTCTATTCTCTCCTCCCTTAGGCCTTCCCATTGAAGCCTTTTTATACTTCTCCCAAAGTAGTTTTTTAGTTGGGAATTCGTTGGGAACAGTTCGGCCACGAGCACTAATAGGTAATCAACAAGTAAAACTCGTGATCTCCACCTAAAATTAAGGAGATTTAATTTTTTTAAGTGTTTTAAGACATATACGCGGGTTGGGTATACACTGACCCATGTACACACATGTTTAGCTCAGGGCAATGTCGTGTACAGGGAATAAAACATTTTTTTTTAACTATTTGGACCAGGTATGGAAGGAGGGGTTGCCCTAGGCCATAAATGTAACATCACAAATATCAAGGCTGAGATTTGGAGCTATAACACTACTACACCTAAGGCATCTTCCTCAACTTCAACTTCATTTAAAACTTTGATAGTATCTGATAATATCAAGTATAACATTTTCAAAGATATGAAGAAAATTATGGCTAATATTTCACTCTCTGAAGACAGTAAATTAAAACAACAACATATATTATTATTAAATGCTTTGAATGTAGTTCATACTTCTTCATTGCCTTCAACTATTGTTATGACTAAGGCTTCTAAGAGTAAGGCTAAATCTAAGTCTCCTCCTTCATCTTCATATAATATTGATCCAACAGATGTTATTCTCATTAGAGATAGGTCAAACTCACATACACCTCCTTTTATCTTAACCTTTGAAATATTTTATAAAAAAATTAATAATTTTCTAGTTGATTCAGGTGCTTCATCAAATATCATTCCCTATTTAGTGTGCTTAAAACTAAATGTGAAGCCTCAAAAATTCACAACTCAAATAGTTCAATTAGATAGGACAAAGGTCAAAGTTTTAGGAGAAATAAATGAAGCTTTGATTAGATTGTCATCTAATCCCAAGGTTTTCCAAATTGGTGAGTAATCATCGTTGAGAAATTCATCACTCTAAATACCATAAAGAATTGAGGTGAGCTATGATACCAGAAAAGGGAAATAATAATAGAACAATATGACACCTTCCTTGACCAATCAACAACCTCTTTGTTGAACACTCTAAATTTTGTTGTCATATAGATGCAAAACTGAATTTCTCCTTAATCAATACAAAGAATTACCTTCACTAAGGGTACCACATCATTAAAGATTCTTGAATATTGGAAAATAGAATTCAAAGCATCATGTTCAAATCATCTTATAACCATTGTCCAATAATTAAAATGATGAGTTTCAGGGAAAGAGAAATATAACCGAGTAAATCATAGTATGCAATTAACTTTAATACCACAGACATGGTCCTACTACCCGGAGGTGTCTATAACCTCGACAGGGATGTCTTCTAACCAATGAAATGCTTGTGTCCCACTTACTAGATATATATTTAGAGTTAGCTTATTTGACTTTTAGATGAAGGCCACTGTCCTGGCTTGGTAACCATCTTATGGCAGTGCCACTCACAAAAAGTAACATGGATGAATAGGTCGGCTCGTGATGAGACCTCTTGTCTTCTAGCTTTTCAGCTAAAAGGAATTACTCTAGCTTGGTGACCAACAACAATAATGTCATTCATGTTAGGTCTCATGATCGTGGTAGGTCGACTCATCATGAGACCTCCTATCCTCCCCTAAATCTTTTATAAATTATGATTGTAGTTAACTTCAAAGCTTACTTAATAAGTGGGGAGACAGATCTACTCCTTAAGAGTACATGATGGCATGAAATTTTTTTAATGACTGTTACAGGTCTATTTGGGCACATCACTCCTGACATTCATATCAATATAATTAGGGCTCATCAAACCCTAATTCATTTATTACATGCCCTAGACAAGTCAACTCATTGAATGCATCCGTCTATGAAATTTTCCTGGCCTGAAGCCTTGCCAAAATGCCTCCTTGGGACACCAGCGCAATCTTGGTTAGGGATAAATGCACTGCAGAGAAGGCAGGTCCACTATGGCCTGCACTGTAGTGCACTTAGGCCCTCTTTGACCCGCACTAGGCGAGATTGAGCAAAATTTGCAGTGTTCTAGGAATATTCCTTCATTCTAGATGATTCTAGAAGGATACCATCTCTTATCTCCTCCTATGAGCTCAAATTTGGATAGGCTAAGCATCCATTAACCTCTTATCCTTTCATCCCTTGCTCCATGGAAACTAACTCCAAGTTTGGAAGGTCATTCAATACCCTCATTTATGACAAAATCACCTCCATTTCCTATAAATTGAGCACTCATCATAGTGATCAGGGGGATAGAATGTGAAGTTTGTAAGGAAATTCTATTGGTTTGAGAATTGAGTTCATGTTGAGAAATGTTATGTTGCTGGAGTAGTGTGCTTTTGATGTGGTGAGGGTTGGACTGAAGCCGGAGGAGAGGCACATGATCGAATTGTATTGGGTGATACTCTTCCTTCTACATTAATAAAGGGTTTATTCCATTTCTCATATTATTGTTCATAGCTGTGATGATTATGTGTTTCAATGTTTTTGATTCCATTGTTTTATAGTAGATAGATCATGATTTCTTTGATCATTTCTTGTTTCTATTTCTCTTGATATAGGTACCTTTTGAGCGGATTTAGTTCAAGTGGGAGCAACGGGAGCAATTAAAAAGAGATCAAGGAAGCAAAAGACTACAAGTAAGTTCCTCCATCTCATCTATCTTCTATAAGAAAAGGTTAAACTCCTTTCTTTTTGTTGTTCTAGGTGTAGTCACCCACCTAGGGAAAATGTGCTTATCCATAGATGAAAATTTCATATAAAAAATTGGTGACCATATTGTGGAAAGATTGTCATTCTTGGTGCCTTACCCTCATCATATTACACCCTAGTAGACTTTGCTTGACTTTATTGATCTTATTTCAGTATTTTTGAAGTGTTTTTATTCAAAAATTGTGCTTGAATGTCTCTTGATTTGACTCTCTAGCACCAACGCAGTGTTGGCCTTGACATAGTGCACTGCAGAGAAGCCCCTGCCTTAGAGACAGTGCATTCAATGCACTGTCTCCCACTCTGGCCTGTGCTGATTCCTCTTAGGCTAAAAAACCCACCTTTGACTTGATTTTTCCAAAGTTGCTTCTGTTTTTGTTTGCTGAAAGATCAATGATTCTTGTGGTTCTGAAATCAATTTGTATTTCTCCTCCTAACCCTACTTTGGCCTTGATTTGTTTATCATTATCAATTCATTGTCAAAGTTAGCTTATAGTCGATTAATATTTTATGAAAAGAAAGTGTCGTAAAGTCTTCATTTGTTTCGAAAAGGAACTGTCGTAAAGCCTTCATTTCTTGCGAAAAGTATTGATTGATTGTATGTGCATTTAGTTTCCTTTTGTTCATCTAAACATTAAGGAAATTGAAAAGAAAAACTTGTATTATGCATCTAGAGGTTTGTGTGTGCTTGTAGGAGTAGTATAGGGAAATTTCATTAGATGTGCTCTTTTCTCTTTGATTAAAGATTATGATTGCTCTATCCCTTGTAGTTAATGTTTTCATTGTTCAAAATCAAATGAAAAGAATGGTTCTCATCATAGTTGCATTCTAGGAATTTTAAAGACATCACGCGGTGAACCGAAAAGACAAATTGTTAAAAAAAGATCAACTTAAATTTTATCTCAATTAACCTAATGGAGCATTGTCACCTAACGAATAACAATTAGAGTTTCTAGGCTAGAGACTTGTTCCAGTGTCGTAAAACATAGAAATTGTCGTTAATTGTCTGCGATACATTCCAAGTGTGATACCTCATTCCACGTACGTAAGTATATTGTAGCTCATCCACATACCTTCGGGTATATAGGGCGGTGTTATAGTACACAAAGCACAAAGGAATTCTCTCATTGTGCGGTTTCACATTAGACATTGCTAACACAGATTGGGCCTCCACGTACTTTCGGGTATATATGGGAGGACTAAATTAGGTTGCTATCCATCCTTACGTAACTGAGTTGGCCACCTTGTACACTGTGATACACCAAACATAGCATTCGGGGAGATTTCTTGCACGTATGTTAAGTCCTTGGTTTACTGAGGCAATATATTGCAGTTCACAGTTGCTTGGTAATCCTTTTTCCTAGATTATCCCTCTTTTGTTTTATTATGTTATTTTGATTAAAATAACATTAATTGACCGTGGATAACATCCTCCATGTCACTCCTTGGTTGATCTTAGGTTGAGACATATGGCAACAACTCCAGAGTCCACTGCTCAAGGAATTCCTTTTGATGAGAATCCTAGTCCTTTTCCTCCTTTCGGAAATATTAGTGATCCTTATATGGCTACATTGTCCCTTTTGAGACTTGCCATCAGTTTTCCAGTATGGTTGTTCTCAACCTCCTTGGCCCCGCAACTTAATATTCCTACAACTGGACAAAATCAACCTCTAGTTAATCATAAAGTTGACCCTTTACCTTCTTCATCGGTTGTTTCTTCCTCCCCTTCTTCTTATTCACCTCATGAAAGTATTGACACTAATAACCAGGTGGATAAGAAGAAGAAGAAAGGGAAGAAGAAGAAGAAGAAGAAGAAGAAAATTTAGCAGGGGGAAACCTAGAAACCATTGCTTTTAATGCAACTTTTGATGAGAAACCATCCGATAAGCCTCACAAACTTTGATATCCTTGCAAAATTTGTACGAGAGACCATCTTCTTCGAAACTATTCTGGTATTCCTTAGATCTTAGAAGAATGTTCTTCTCGTTCACATCATCCTATGTCATCAACTTCTGGAGATCATGCTGGTGGCACACCATCAACTAGTGGTAGTAAATTTCATGGAAAGAAGGCTAAATTTAAGATTCATTGTAGGTTATGTGAAGGGAATCACCCCATTCACCTTTGTCCCTATTTGGATGAAGCTGAAAAAGTGTTGGATAACCGTATTGCTTCTCCGCAGCGACTTCCATCTAGTTACAAGAGGCTCTCCCTTCATCCTTCACTAGTTGATGAAGTGGCTGACCCAAATCAACCGTCAGTCAAACCCACTCACTCTGAATGTGAATCCCATGAGTCTATTCCTGACCAATTAGAGGTCGAGGAAACATTTGACCCGATTTCTCCTTTAGTTAGTCATACCCTTCCCATACAGAGCGAGTATGATATCGCTCATATTCTTTTAATTTCTTCAAATTCTAATGAGCTTGGAGGCAACCCTCCTGTTCCATCAAGACAAGAGGAAAATCCTCCCGTTCTTGTAACTTAAGGGGGTAATTCTCCCATTCTTACGGTACCCCCTCCAAGTAGTCTTGGCACTTCCTTTGATTGGAATCGACTGGCAAGATGTCGCCTTCCTTCTTATGTGCATTACTAGATCATATTATAGGTTTACAATATGATTATGTTTGGCACTACTATAGATGAAGGTGCATCTGTGATTATCCTTTCCTCCACTACTTGGAAAGCGCTCGGCTCACTGCCACTTATGCCTATTACTTAGAATCGATTGGCTTTTAACAGAGGAACCAGTCGACCATTAGGGATCCTTCCTCTGTTGCCTATTACTTTGGGAGGAAAAATTGTTTACCTAAAAGTGATGGTAGTCCCAAGGCCCTTTATATTACAATTTAATTCTTGGGTACTATGTTGATGATATGGGAGCTATTGTTTCAACACTCTTTCGAGTGATGTGTTTCCCACATGAAGGCATAATTGTCACCATTAACCAGCTTCCATTTTCCGGTCCAAATATGGCTTCTAGTCAACCATATTCCCTAAATGGTCCTTTTGGCCCAATGGTATCTTCCTTGCCATGGGTCAATTATGTGGCAACCCGTTCCATGCCTATATCAACTGATAATCAATTCCGTGATGTTGTGCATTATGTACTGGGGGCATTGGAACCAGATCTCTCTAATGGATTCCTTGCTACATATCCCTTCCAAAGCATTATTCTCCCATCTGATGAGAACCTCTTGGAAGTCATGACCTCTTATGGGTCATGATCAAGGAATATGAGGATAGTTCCTGGTATTGTGTCAACCTCATTAAATAATGAAACAAAGTGTATGAGCATAGTTCCTTGTCCTGTGTCAAGCTCGTTAAAAAATGAGACAAGGAATATGAGGATAGTTCCTAGTCTTGTGTCAAGCTCATTAAAAAATGAAACAATGAATATGAGCATAATTCCTTGTCTTGTGTCAAGCTCGTTAAAAAATGAAACAAGGAATATGAGGATAGTTCTTTTACTGTGTCAACCTCATTAAAAAATGAAACAGGTCCCAGAGCATAGTTCCTTGTCTTATGTCAAGCTTGTTAAAAAATGAAACAAGTAATCTGAGAAAAGTTCCTTGTCTTGTGTCAAGCTCATTAAAAAATGAAACAAGGTCTCCTGGACCAAAGTTCCAATTCAAATCTTTGATTAGATCTCGTAAAATCCCAGTCGAGTCTTTCACTTGATCTTGTAAGTGAACCTTCATTCCATCCACCTGATAGGCACGAGTAGCCTACTTAGGTAAATGTAATGAAGCTTGGGGGGCATGCATCTAGAATTGAGTCATCATGCTGGGGGAATGTAAACCAATCTCAAGCATAATTTTTCATTTCAAGCTTGTGAAAAAATGAAATTGAATCCAAGCATAGTTTCTGATTTCAATCTTATGTAAACATGAAACTGAATCCAAGAATAGTTCCCTACGATTCAAGCTTGTATAAAAATGAACCCATCTCCATTTTAACCCTCGTGATTGCCATTCTATCAACCTCTTCTGTCAGATGAGCCTTGGTTTTTCTCCTTCCATCATCACTATCTGCTTGGCTGATCATACGCTTTCACTTGGTTTTTTTACCTTTTTTGAGGAATAGTTGCAATGAGTGGTCTTATTAGCTAGCCTCTTCACATAAATCAACATGTTTTGAGCAGTTCCACCATTGCCAGAACCAATTGCTACCCTTTATACCACTCGTTCCTCTAGGACGAGTCACCTTTAAGCTCTATTCTGACTCGTAAAAAATGAAAAGATCACCGAGTATTTTCCTTTTTGACTCGTTAAAAGAAAATAAAAATAGGGGTTCTGCTTTCAAGCTCTTTTCCGACTCTTTAGACATGAAAATATTGATGGGCATTTGTCCTTTTCAACTCGTAAACGGATTGGAAATGACATCTAATCAGTATAAGTTTAACCCTTTTCTGGACTCAGATAGATTACGTACGAAAAAGGAATACGTTGATTGAACATGGTCAATAGGTTCTCTCTTGTATTATTTTATGTTTTTTTCAGACTTGAGAGACAAATTTATGAAAAAGAACTTGTGTATTTTTCTTTTTGTCCCTTTTCAAACTCTCTAAACATGAAAAGAACCGAGTTTTCATTGTCGTTAAACTTGTTAAAACATCAAATATTAACAAACTTGTCCATCATGACAAGACAAAGTTTCACCTTAGCTAGACTCGTTAAAACATCACATAGCGATGGATTCACCTGAAGGGTGGAATTATACTATAATCATATGTTATCCTCCTCAAGCTTGTCTAAAAAAATAAAGAGGTACTAGTCAACAATGACTGGGGAGAATGGGAAAGGGGATAAATCACTTTATGGTAGCAAGTCTCTCTTGAACATGACACTTTCACTTCATCTTTGTGACTATTTGGGTTGGGTTATCTGCTTGATGGTTATCATACCTATGGTCTATCACACCATCCATCACTTTGCCTTTGGGTCAATGCTCCCAATTCATTTAGTGTCGCCGACAAGTTCAAGAGAAGTCACTCAATAAACTTCATCCTTTGCAATACTCATAAACCTTCATTTTCATGACCGCCATTCCTGAACCTTATATCGCCAATCACATTTCGTCTCCAAAATAATTACACTTGTTTCATGTTGATGATGTGGGATACATCAAGGCCCTCTTGCGATGAGTCACTTCTTGTCGACATCAGCACATTATCCAAAAAGTTGACTTAGAAACACCCTTCTAGTACCTTGAGGCTTGCATACATCAATAGCAAGTTTCTTGCTTTCGGCAATAGGTTGACATCATTGGCCTTTGACCAAAAGACTTTGTATGGTGTTCAACATCAAAAAATTTATTCACACCATGCATAATGTACTTCAATACCTTGAGAATCATTATCATTATCAGTGATCTCTCTCGTGTCTGTTAACTGCTTACATCATTGGCTGGTAATAAGATGGTGTCTTCCCATGTTTGACTTCAGATCACATATTCACATGGTTAGACTCATACTTGAGCGAACAATTGGAGGATATAGAAGACCCCGGATCTAGTTTCATCCATCCAGGCTACGATTTTAGGAGAGTACTAAATCGTCTGTACAATGAATTTACACAGATGGTCATCCTTTCACGGGTCTATATCTGTAGATGACTATCTATGTACATGTAATGAAAAGTTTATATGCTGAGTATATGTATGCCTTCCCTCAACAGTTCATGAAAAATTCAAAATATCATGATATTATGTATTGTAATTGATGCAGGTCATTGTCCGCTTCAGTTCCTCTCCATCACATTGTAAAGCATATCACTTGACATTATCATTTTTGACTTCATGTTTTAGGGGGCAACTGTTACAGGTCTATTTGGGCACCTCACTCCTGACATTCAGATCGGTATAATTAGGGCTCATCAAACCCTAATTTAGTTTTTACATGCCCTAGACAAGTCAACTCATTGAATGCTTCCTTCTATGAAAGTTCCCTGGCTTGAAGCATTGCCAAAATGCCTCCTTGGGACACCAGCGCAACCTTGGTTAGGGGTAAATGCATTGCAGAGAAGGCAGGCCCATTGTGGCCTACACGCTGGTGCACTTAGGCCCTCTTTGACCAGCGCTGGGCGAGATTGAGCGAAATTTGCATAGGGTTATGGGAATATTCCTTCATTCTAGATGATTCTAGAAGGATCCCGTCTCTTATATCCTCCTATGAACTCGAAATTGGATATGCTTAGCATCCATTATCATCCTATCCTCTCATCCCTTGTTCCATGGAAACTAACTCCAAGTTTGTAAGGCCATTCAATATCCTCATTTATGAAAAAACCACCTCCATTTCCTATAAATTGAGCACTCATCATAGTGATCAAGGGGCTAGAATGCGAAGTTTGTAAGGAAATTCTATTGGTTTGAGAATTGAGTTCATGTTGAGTAATGTTATGTTGCTGGAGCAGTGTGCTTTTGATGTGGCGAGGGTTGGACTAAAGATGGAGGAGTGGCACATGATCGAACTGTATTGGGTGATACTCTTCCTTCTACATTGATAAAGATTTGATTCATTTTCTCATATTATTATTCATATCTATGATGATTATGTGTTTCAATGTTTTCGATTCCATTGTTTTATAGTAGATAGATCATGTATTCTTTGATCGTTTCTTGTTTCCGTTTATCTTGATACATGTACCTTTTGAGCAAATTTAGTTCAAGTGGGAGTGACGAGAGCAATTCAAAAGAGATCAAGGAAGCAAAAGACTACAAGTAAGTTCCTCCATCTCATCTATCTTTTATAAGAAAAGGTTAAACTACTTTCTTTCTGTTGTTCTAGGTGCAATCACCTACCTAGGGAAAATGTGTTTATCTGTAGATGCAAATTCCATATAACAATGACTAATCATAACTGGCTAGTTCCTTTACCGTAAAGACTTATTAAAAATATCCTAGATAATGATGGAAAGATTCTTTAAGTTAATAATGATAGTCTTCTCATGAATAGCTTATTATGATCTTTACAAGAGTGGTCCACCATAGGGGGCTCTCCAATAGTCACTTCTAAGGGAATTTGGAAATATATACCTCAGAGGACAACTTCATTTGAGTGGTTAATCAGGGTTACTTTTGAAAAATCATGAGGTATTAGAGTGAATCATACTCAACAAGATTTGTCACAGATGTGTGCGTTAACAACCTATGCGGATCAAAAGTAGTTTCAGTGGCTATGCTTTGAAAGTCAAAACCCCGATTGCATTGTTGTAACAACTTTATTTATGTAATTTCTTTATTATTCTGCCCTACTCTACCTTAGAAGCAGAAGACTCCCTTTTAAGTATAGGAGGACTTCCATTGCAACCAAGTGCGCAGCAAGAGGATAATCATTTCATGTTCAAATTTAGAAAGTATATGCGAGAAAATAGCAGAACATGAGGTACCAACTGCATTAACTGATGTGATGCTACAACTTGTTGAATGATAAGAGAGGGATAAATACTAACAGTCACATGAAACCAATATTCTATGGGATCCATATACTCTTGGTTATTTGATTCATGGGCAACATCTGGTGCATCATGCAAATCCTCCAATTTTCTTTGTTCATCTAAAGTGCAAGCTAGATCAGGTTGGTGTTCTTCAATCACTACTTCTGATGGCTTCTCCTCATCAAGAATGATCCATAGCTTCTCAGTTTCCCTAGGAAGATCTTCTGTTTCTTCATGATTCTCTTCTTCCATAGGAGTAGACCGATTTCTAATTGATGCCAAGATGTGCTCTTTCTACGAAGTAGAGATCTGAGCTTCTGCCAGAATTTGAGATAGTTCTTTGAATAGCATCACACTTCCTGGCATTTTCCTGCTAGTTGGAAAGTCTTGTCAGCACCTCGATTGAGAGTGAGGGGTTCTTTTAGCACGTGAAAAACTCAAAATATCAAATTCAGTAAAAAGAATAAACCAAGATTTTAAACTAAGGAAATCACACTTGCAAAAATTAAATATCCTCTATTGCAGAAAAAAGTAACACACTTTGTAGTAAAAGAAATTGCTCATAAAAACTCGATTGCAGTAATCAAGCATCACACTTTGCAGAAAGAAAAATTACTCATAAAAGCTAAATTGCAGTAAAAGAAAAAAATCAAGCATCAGACTTTGTAGTAAAGGAAATCACTCATTTGCAGAAAGGAAAACCCAGCTTGTGAGCTCTCTGGGAATGTCATCCAGTATGCTTCAGCAAGCAAGGGGAATCTTGTTAATCTAGAAATTCAATTGTGAAGGAAAGGGAAAATCATGACAAATCGTTGAGGCCTTATGCTACAGCACCTCCTTGGCAATGACGCCAAAATGTCGGGTGGTATAAATGCAAGATTTACACCAACATTTAATTTGTCAACCCGAGTAAGTAAACTTAGAGCCGTAGCATAATATATGCTAGAATACAACCTCAGGGATTTGTCAAATAAAAACCAAGCTTTTGCAACAAATTCAAAAGAAGCATCATTCAGGAAAAAGGAACAAAACTTTTCAAAAGTAAAGCAAACACACGTTGGGAGCCTACTTCTAGCTCCTCTTTTGGGTTGAGTTGACTCCTATAGTAATTCTTCCTCAGTTGTCCAGGGGACAAGGGAAGGTAGGCCCTGTTAAGGAAGCGATTCAAGAAATAAAGAATGCAAAAAAACCTCTTAAAATATTACTACTATGTTGCAAAGATGAAAAGCATGAAATAAAACATAAGGCAACTTCTTTCCAATTAATCTATTGAAAGCTTTTAAAAGAAATCTACATTATACTGCTTCTCTAGAAATGATTTAATATTCAAGTTTAAGAAAAGTGTGCATTTGTCTTTGTTACAAGTTTTCCTTCCTGATCTGAACCATCGTTCCTGCACTACAACAACGTTCTTGCACTGGAACGTTGTTCCTATACTGAAACGATGTGCCCACACCAGAAGATATCCTGTTCTAGCACTGAGTATATTGACCTAAAGTAGCAGTTAAGTATGATGAAGGGTTATAACTTTTTAACCTTGAATTATTCCAAGAATTCTTGTGAGAAATTCATTTGCCAATAAAACAATATGATAATTTTTCCTTATGCTGATCCTCGAATTTAATTATTAAAATTTCAAGAATGAATGTTTTTCTTCAAAGTGCAAGAATCAGTTTCACATTTAAAATAATGATTTTAAGGCAATCATGAATACATGTTAAGTTAAATTAATCAAAACGCTTACTTAGAAATTATTTCCTTCACCATAATATCTTGAAAGTAAACCTTATTATGCAGCAATGAGATGAGGGCGAGTATCACACTAAATTCGTAATAAAAAAATGAGAGATGCAATAATAAAACATTCACTACCTATACTCTGTCTACCTCAACTCAACCTTCATGAAAATATATTCCAAGAGAGAAATGACATCATTGAACTTAAATAGCCAGAACAACAAAAAGGAATTATGGAATGAAATTGAAAATCAAATGTCTGAAAGGAAAATCCTTGAATTGAAATTGCAGAGTTATCTTAAGTCATACTCACACCATGCATCTAAAATGTAGTAAACAAAGATTAAGAGGTTTGGGGAAAGAGACTGGATGGTGGGCCCAACCACCGAGCTTGTTTCCCTTGCCACAATTTAAATCATAGACTTAAAACATTATGGAGAAACAAAACTCATAATTGAATGCCGAATGAACCCATTTCACAGTAGAAACCAGAATTCAAAATTAAATGCCGAAGAAATTCGTTGCAAAAGTACTGTTACAAATTCATTAAATAACTCAGCACTGGCTCCAGTGGTCCCCTCTAGGGATCATCCCACTGGTGTGTAGCTCCTCCCCTCCTGCACATCAAAATCTAATTCCCATGTTCTGCAATGCCAGACCTGAATCTGAATTTAAGAAATTGGTAGCTCGGTAGCTAATTTTCTAAGTGTGCAATACTCTATTTTATAGCAGTGGTGTTTCCCCTCCTTAATCAGATCTACGCTTATAATTTTAGTATGGTTGTTTAAAAAATATCAATCCTGAAATGAGAAAATCATATATGGCTAAGTTTGGAAGATAACACAATCATAAGCAGTAATAAAATGGTTGACAACTATGCCCCTTATGATGTTTGACGTTGAGATACCATGGTACATATAGAAAAATCGTCAACCAATCTGTAATGATAAAAAGATTCATAATTTTCAACCTTAGCTCTTTTTGGTTGCCAACATCTAAATTTGAAGCTCAAGCCTTAGCATCTACCCTTCACGCAGCGGTTTTGCTCAACCATGGAATTTCCACGACCCAGTAATGGCTAGTCTGACCCATATATTTGACAATTCACCTGTGGGCATTAAGATCAGGACGGCTTGAGTTGTCCTTGTAATAATTAAGTGAAGTTATCATCCTCATTGAAGAAACATCAATCGCTTCAGAATTCTGTATGTGATTTTCGTAACTCAGTCTGGAATATCAGACTAGAAACAATTGTACGATGGGAAAGATTTCGAATGTCTTCTTGTGAGTAATCTCGTTATATGTGAACAAGCTCCATAATGCTCCTGTAGCAATTAGATCCTTAGCATTCACTTCATGTTGTGCCAAGTGTTGAAGTGCAAGCTCAATATGGTATTCGAGAATGAAATGTCTACAACAACAAAATTATATACATCTATAGCCACAATTCCATTCTTGTAAATGCCAGTGGGCCCCCCCATTGGGAATGCGCCATCCTTCCAAGAGACGTTATCCACATTGAAAATGTCCTGGGCATTTTCAAGGTCCATTCCAAGCTATCAAAGGCAACAACATTAGTATCTCTGCACTGCTGGTATAGGAACTGATGGTACAGGAACTGTTGATACAGGTACTATTGGTGCAAGAATTGTTTGTGCAAGAATATTGGTATAGGAACTATTAGTGCAAGAACTGTTGGTGCAGGAATGTTGGTACAAGAAGTGCTAGTACATGAATGTTTGCACCTGCCACAAAAGCACCTAATATTAATGACATTTTCACATTAATACTCTTCAAATTAACAAAACAAGAAGAGTTCATAGATCAACAACTGTCAGCTCTAAATGCCTCTAAATAATAACTTAATAATGTGTAAAAATAATAATAATGATTATAGACACTTAGTAGAAGCATAAAATTATTCTGTAAAATCATGAAAATCTGGACAAAATAGAGGCTCAATAACATCTACGCTCATTCCACCAGAAGACTTTAGTTCTGACTGCTTCTCAATTGAGTTGATTTTTTGGCCCTCTATTCCTTATAATATCACCAACTGGAGAGTGTTTAATGATGATGTTGATATTATAAGTTTTCTTACATATCAAAGGACCTATGATGACCAAATTGCAGATGAGGACATGCATGATAAATAACATAACAAATCGTCTGGAGAAGATAAAACAGAAAATGCATTTCCTAAATCAGTAGTTAATTTGGAAGATATTTATGATCTGAAAGACATATTTAAATGCCCACCTAACTATAAAATTCAAATTTCTACTTTTAATTTTGAGGTTACCAATCTAGGTACAAATGAAAAGCCTCAAAACATAAATCTAGGACTAGGTATCTCCCCATATGAAAGACTTAGCGCCATACACCTACTCAGAAGATACAAATATTTATTTGCATGGAGCTATGATGATCTAAAAATGTATGATACTTCAATAATCTAGCATACAATACCCATGTTGCTTGATGTCAAGCCTATCTAGCCGAAACTGAGGAAAATCCATCCAAACCTTGAGTCTCAAGTCAAATTTGAACTTAAGAAACTACTCAAGGCCAAAATTATTTTTCCTGTTAGACATTCTAAATGGGTATCCAACCTATTTCCAGTAAGAAAAAAGAATGGTGATATCAGGATTTGTATATATTTTAGAAATTTGAACAAAGCATATGAGAAAGACAATTCCCATTGCCTCCCATAGAGCAAATTTTACAATCTGTAGCAGGCTCAAAATTAGTGTCCTTCTTAGATGCCTTTTCTGGTTACAGCCAGATTTTGGTACACCCCATATATAGGTTGAAGACTACATTAGAACCAAATGGGGTACATATGTCTATTAAAATATGCCCTTTGGTCTAATTAATGCAGGAGCAACATTTTAGAGAGCCATCGATATAGTGTTTAGAGTTCTTATCAAGAAATCAATGGTTATATACCTAAATAAGATTGCTATCTACTCTAAAAAATTACTTAACCATCTACATGACCTTAATCATATCTTTGAAAGGTGCCAAAAATATGGTATTTCTTTGAACCCTAAAAAGCCATTCTTTGTTTTGACTGAGGGTAAGCTATTAGGATTCATTGTTTCCAAACAAGGTATTACTATTGATCCTAATAGAATAAAATTCATCTTTTAAATTTCCTTACCTCATAGCAAGAAATTAATGCAATCCTTTCTAGGACAAATTAATTTTTTCAAGCATTTTGTACCATTTTTTTATTATCAAAGTGTCATGCGATTACAAAATATGATTAGGAAAAAGAAACTTACAAGTGGGGTAAAACTGAAAGAAATTATTTTGACTCAATCAAGCGAGCCATCATTCAAGCTCCTTCTCTATCTTCACCTGATTATTCAAAAGAATTTATTCTTTATACTTTTGCTTCTGATCATTCACGTGTAGCTATGCTAACTTAAAAGCATGATGAAGGAGTAGAAGCCCTTATTGCATTCAATAGTTCATCATTACAAGGGACATAACTAAACTATTCAGAAGTTTAAAAACTAGACTTTGTAGTATTTAAGTCAATCAAACACTTTAGACCCTTTCTCCTGAAATAACATACAAAGGTAATTGCACCATTCCCAATAGTGAGACAATTACTAGTCCAAAAGGAGCTTGGAGAAAACAGGGAAAATTGGGTCACAACTCTGCAAGAGTATGACTTAGAGATTAGACTTGCTAAGATCGTGAGGGGTCAAGGCTTGTGAAAACTAGTTGATGCCTCAAATGATTTTTCATCTGAAGACACCCTAGGTGAACATAAAGAAGTACAAGAGATATGCCTAATAAACTCATATTCTCAATATGCAGGTCCCATTTTTTATCTAACTCATGGTTATGCACTTGATGAATTAGAACCTAAGAAGGAAATAGCCTTGAGTCTGAAAACATACTAGTATCAACTTGTGAATGATATTTTATTTCGGAAAAATTATGACTACGTTTTTCTTAGATGCCTTAAGAAATTTGAAGCTGATAAAATTCTTGCAGAAAATTTATGATGGCCCAGCTGGGGACACTATGGAGGTGACACAACTGCACACAAAATATTTCACATTGACTACTACTCGCCAAGCTTGTTTAAATATACTCATGCTTATGTCAGAAAGTAAAAGATTTGCCAAACTGCTTTATTCAAAGAGAGGAAGGTCACCCTACCACTACAACCAGTAACATTGAACAAACTTTCGAACAATGGGGACTAGATATCATAAGTGAGATTTTTCCTCACTCTTCTAAGAAAAATATGTATATTCTTATAGCTATAGACTACTTCACAAAATGGGTGGAGGCCATACCTCTAAAAGTTGCCAATACAAAACAAGTAATTTATTTCATTGATCAACATATCATTACTATGTTTGGTCTCCCAAGTGCTTTAATGTTTGATAATGCGTCGTATTTTTCTGAGAATTTACTAATTGAATTTTCACTCAAAATAGGTTTTAAAATTAAATATTCTTCAAATTATTACCCTCAAGGAAATGGATTAGTAGAATCAGCCAATAAAAATATCTCAAGGATTATTAAACGAATTATTGATAATAATCAAAGAAATTGGCATAAGGCTCTGATTTTTTCTCTCTAGGCTGATATAATAACATATAAAACATTATTAGGTGCCTCACCCTACTTATTGGTTTCTAGGAAGAAGCAATTATTCCCCCTAATGTTGCTTTTCCTTCTCTGCCCTTAGTGCAATCAATTGAGGAACAACCTTTCTCATCCCTACAATAGAGGTTATCCCAAATATTTAAACTAAAGGATGATAGGGAGAAAGAAAATCAACCATATGCAAAGCATAAAAAAACTATCAAATCTTGGTTTGATTCTAGTTCAATTGGTGACAAAACTTTTCAAGTTGGTGATTTAGTACTAAAATAGGACAAAGCCCATGAAGAAAAGGGAAAGCATGCTAAATTTCAAAGATTATGGTTAGTCCCATTTTAGATTGCAGAACAACTCAGCCCATCTACCTTTATTTTTCAAGATCTTCAAGGAAGAAAATTATCTCTTCCTATAAATGGACTGATTCTAAAAAAATATTTTTTGTGAAAGGTCAGTATAACTTTTGTAAATATGTAAATAATAACATATACAATTTGGTGTGTTATATTAGTTTATTCTTTCATGAATGCTTTTTCTTTCATACCCTTGTTTTAGTTTTATAAGTTGAGTACTATTTCTTTTGGCTTTGTGTTTGAACTATCTATAATTCCTTACTATTTATATACGAAGTTCTATCTTTCAAGGAAGCATCATTAAGATGATATCACTATGCTTTTGTTTAAGTTTCTTGAAAAAAAGTTCATGATTATAGTTCATTATGGTTTAATTGTCATTATTTTGTGGACTATTTTTAACCCCAAGTTTATAGAAGCAAAATAAGCTTATTAACGATCGAAAATAAATCAACTTTTCAGATACAAAGTCTATTAAGTAGAAATTAGCCATCTTAAACATTTTGCACCATCCCATCTCTTATGGAGTGGATCTGCCTCCCCATCCATTAATTAAATATTTTTAGAGTGTAATTAAAAAATATAAAAATTAATTGAAATATAGGAGGTCTCATCATGAGGTGACCTACCATGATCATGGTTATTGACAGTAGTGACATTACCACATTTGGTCACCAAGCCAGGGTAATGGCTTGTATCCATGTGACTATAAGGCAAGAGGTCTTAGCTCAAGTCGACTTGTTCACTCCTATTAGGTATTTTGAATGGCATTGCCAACATATGGTCACCAAGCCAAGAAAGTAGCTTTCAATTAACTTCAATACAAAATATAAAATTGCCTCAAACATGCTTACTCTAAAATTCTTACTAGTGGATGGGATACTAGCATTTCCCTATTTAAAAGGTAACCTTGTCGAAGCTATGGATGTCTACTGGAAGAAGTGGCTCTACTTGTGGTATTGAAGTTTATTTTAATGCTAAAATGTGTTTATTACTTTGCATTCTCGAAGCTAGCTGACACTAAAGATTTATTGTTGCTAAAGCGCGCTTTTGATAAATTTATGGGGCAAATACTTCCAAGTTCACAAATAATGATGACCTTTTCTTGGTTTACCAGGAAGACTTAAGATGGAAATTTTGAACCCTATCATTATGATATCATCTAATCTCTATTCCTTTATCTTTATAATTTTCATGTATTCATTACAAAGATAAACATATTCACCAATGCATCACCAATTGTTTAGTAAACAACAAAACCCCCATTAATTTTCATTCATAATAATATTGGGACCCCTTTTGTTTATATCTAAGTGTATAATTTTATCTCTAATAAACACTTAGCACCTTAATTTTTCATTTTGATAATAAAACTTGCATTTAATAGAACCAGCGCAACCTCAACCTAAGCCTTCAAAGCATTAAAATAATGCAAAATCCTTCTAAGTTTCTTGGGTATCCGAGAACCATGGAACCTCATACCTCTTGTTTAATTAATTGTAAAATAATGGAGTGCTTAGATAAGTTGACCCAAACTTCCAATTATGCACTAATTTTCCTTTATAAAGAAAAGGTCCCACTTCTACCACTCAACTCTATTAACCCTGCCAACCTTGGAAACCCGTAACATTTTAGAATTTCTATTTACGAAACCTTATGAGCACCTGGGTATCCAGGTTCCATGTCACCCTAGTGTGTACATGGCCCACATTCACGATTATTTCACGTTTCCCTTTTTTTACGATATGTGGCCCCTTTCCACTCTAATGACCTGCCTACCCGGAAACTGTAACAATTTATAATTATCAATTTCTAAATATTTATTGGTATTCAAGCTTCCAGGTACTCTTCCCTCCCATTCATTCATCCCATGCCTTATTTCCCTGGAACTTTATTTCATTTCATTACTGGATTTTCTCCTCCTGGCTATTACTTCACTTGTGTTCCTCTATTGCCGAGATACCCTGATACTTTAGTAAATTTTTATTTTGAATCCTTACAATATTTCTACTCCTGGGTTATGACATGACATCCCATGACATCCTTCACATGCCCCTGCACATTTTCCTTTTGCAGTCAATTTAACACTTTCATTGATGGTCTATGTTGGCACATTTATGGTAAAAAATTAGTTTATTTAGCATGTTTAAACTGTTATTTTACTATTTCATTTATTGTTTTCCATAATGGCTATGCTCTCTTAATATTTTTACTCTTTCTATAGGTAAGCTTTGATTCCTCTCACCAAGAATAAATGAATAAGGTTAAGGCATAGAAGAAGGCACTTGTACAACAACCCATTGCTCTATTCAAATAAATAATAGATGAAAAGTTACTTGGTGCAGGGTTGTTCTCAGATACAGTCTATTCCAGAGATTTAGGACATTCCTCATGGGAAAACATCTACAAATATTTCAAGGATGAATATCCCCACGTAATAATGAGGACAATTGTAGTTGATGATGAAACACCAACTTCATAGACAACCCCTTAAAATGTGGCGAATTCCTTCTTACACAGAATTAGAGCGATGCCCTAACTTTTTCCATTTACAAATATGGTCATATGGGTTGTAGAAAATGTGAATATTACCTAGTGTAAGTTTCACACATATAAAGGCACCATAATTGGCTCATTCATGAAAAAATACCTTTAGGCCATGTACCATTTACCAGAACCACAAAGCATTTACAACAAACAATATGTTTAGGACTTCATAAAGAAGCACGAGGAACCAATTGACTCTATATGAGAGTGGAGGAAGGACTCAAATAAACACAAAGAAAAGGAAGATGGTAAGTACTCAATAGAATCACTTCTCCTTTCTGTTAGATTGTTGCCAAGGTTTGGAGATTGCATGCCTATTCCAATGTGTCTGAATTTCCTAACAGTTAGATTTCCTTAATTGATGGGGCTTTTGAGGGTTTTACTTTTGATTGGGCCACTATATTATCCAATAACCTCTCCAAGAACATTATGGCTTTCCAAATTGATGGGTGCTAAAAGGTGTCTTTCAAAACTCTTAATTTCCTCACATTAATTATCAACCTAGGTAAGTCTTTTTATTCCAAGAGTGTACACAATATGTGCAAACTATAAATCTAGAAAGTAATTCTTTAAAATAAGTTATGAAATTCAATACAAGAGTAAATAGATGCAATCATAAATCTCAAGCTTGTAACTTTAATGGAAATAATTCATCTAAGCATCATGACTCAATCTCAAACAAAACTTTAATTCAATCCTAATCAACCAAATTCGAATGATAATCAACCGAGAGCATTGTAGCATTAACTGAGCTCTTTCAGTTGGGCTTAAAATACTCGATAGAAGGAAAGCATTTAATCAATAACACTCTATTCTTTAATTAATCAGAAATGATTCTTTCACTGATAACTAATTCAATCCACGATATGTTTTAAATAAAGCCAACTAGGATTGCGCATTAATGAAATGAATACGAGAAATCTGATTCAATGAAAATAAATCAATTGCAAAGTTGTAATAAAGAATAAACTTGTAGGAAACGGAAAAATCATAAAACATGGAACAACAGTAAGATCCACCAGAGACAACACCCTAGCCACCAACGAACACTGCTTAGCTACTTCAGAATATTCGAATGAATAGCAACGCAAGTTGTATATTAATCATCAAAGTCACTTGTCATTACAATACAATCTGGTTCTTTAGAATCACACTTCTGTAAATTAAAATTACAATTGAAGTAAAAGACGAGAGATCCCTCTTCAGTTTTCCCTTTTATAGTCAAGAGGAAAAAAGATAAATGTGATCCCTCAGGATCAGGAAATCCAGAGAGATTCACAACTAAATGATACATTCAGACAATTCTTCTATCTTGCACTGATCTGCTTGATTCGTTCCTTGGTTCGACCACACAGACACATCTCATTTCCCTTTATTAGCTTTTGTTGTTCTGACTTTGGAACAACAACTGTTCCATCTGTTATTTTTCTACATAAAATGTAATGAAAGTTAGTTTGGTCGATCAAATCGTATCAAGAGAAGTTTCATTCATTCCTCATGAAAATCCTATCAATATGTTATTATATCATGGCACAAAATGGATAAGAAAGGAGGAAAAAGACAGTAATCAAGAGTAAATACATACCTATTACAAGGCTCAACACATACCTCCCGCAGTGTGTCTGAGAATAAAATAACCCCCTTTTACATGTTAACCTACATTATGGATTGTTTGTGCTTTTCTCTTGATTTCCCACCTATGGGATGAAAATAGACCCCTTCCGATCCTCTAAAAATTCATATTTATCATAATATACTCTGGGAGTCCAATTATTTTGACCATTTTTATCAGATTTGCCACTGGTTCTCCATATGTATCTATGAAATCATAATTGAAACCAAGCCTCCCAAAATGTCCCAGGTATCCTTGGGAAACCTCGAGAAGATTGGAAATTGGTTTGATTAAGTGTTATTTACATATATTAAAGTTTTAGGTAGCTACGTGAAACCCCATGTCTTGCCCCTCTATATTCCCAACAAGATTTTGTGCAGGGAAGTGGCTTACCAAACATTAGACCATGGGATTACTAAGGCATTGAAGGACAACAA
Organism: Pinus taeda; assembly: GCA_000404065.3. NCBI lineage: Eukaryota > Viridiplantae > Streptophyta > Pinopsida > Pinales > Pinaceae > Pinus > Pinus taeda. The sequence continues at coordinate 36,305 of APFE030470994.1, forward strand.
CAAGAAAGGTTGGCCTCAGTTTCCTCTACCTTTTGATATTTTATCTCCGGCCAACTATAGTCATGCCGAGAAAAATTTATGGCCAATTGAAGAATTGAAGTTAGCCACCATCTGGGTTAGGTAATATGACCCTAATGGAGTAGCAAAACATGTTTCCTTAGCCTCTAATATTAGAAAGTATCTTCATGAGGAATATAAATTTGATGACTTTTTTGTTGAAGCATCTTCATGTAATACAATCTTGAGTAGTGTGGATGAGACATTTTCAGTGAAGGAGCGAGAACAATTCTTTGCTTTCAGAAATTCAAGATTGGCTCCTCTGCCTATAAACTTATTGTAACTGCCCCTATTAAAACAAGCCTCTCTAAACGAAATTAGGTCTTCTACTCAGAAAGAAGCTTTCTCTCAAATCGTGGTCCCTCCTCAGTGTTAAGATATTCCGACACATAGGAATAGTTAAGTTCAACTTGGTCTAGTATAGAGTTAGGTTAGAGTTAGGTAAAGTGTGTTTCTTTACCGTTGTACATTTTGTAACTTACAATCCGAC
>APFE030470996.1:0-10810 GCA_000404065.3 Pinus taeda
AAAACAAAAAAACAAAAAACAAAAACAAAAACAAAAACAAAAAACAAAAAACAAAAAACAAAAAACAAAAAACAAAAAACAAAAAACAAAAACAAAAACAAAAACAAAAAACAAAAAACAAAAAACAAAAAAACAAAAAACAAAAACAAAAAACAAAAAACAAAAAACAAAAACAAAAAAAACAAAAAAAACAAAAAACAAAAAAAAACCCATAACACTATCTCATCTACCCATTGGTCATTATGGTACCCAAGTAGTTGGGTTACCATGGAGATTACCCATTTGTACATTTAAGGAAACATTGAAAATGGGTATGGAGGACTGGTCCTGGGTAATTCAGCATTTTCTGGAAGAAAAAACTCGAAAATCTGGGCTCTCTGAGGGAATGTTATTTTTTTATATAATTCCATTAAAATATCAGCAGAAAAAGGATGGTGAGAGGTATGATAGTCAACTTGCAGGGGCTGGCAGATGCTTTTAGGGGAAATAGAGAAACTGACTTCATTGTCATGGGAAATAACTGCCCTTTGACTTCGAAAATATCTAAGGTGGCACCAAACAAAGAACTCAGGAAAGAAGTGAGTCTGGGGGAAAAATAATTGTGGGAGAAAGGATTCCCAGATACTTAATTCATCACTTTTATCCAAGTATTTTTGCTTTGTCCAGATATGGAGCTCATAGAGATCAAATTCTGACTAGGTTTCAACAATTTTATATAGGGTGTCTATTAAGTGGGTTTATCAAAATCTGGGACTCGGGGGATAAGAGGATTTGACTATATGATCTTCCCTTTTCTTTGCGGTTCAACATTTTGGAAAATGAAAAACAGGGAACAGATGGAAAATACTAGATAAAATAAAGTTAGAAAGAAGAAAGCTTGGAGGACAGGGTTAACCTTAAAAACTGTTGACTGTGCGCAAAGAATTCGCTGTTGAAAGTTGGCAGTTGGTGGCAGTTTCGTCCTTCGTCCTGTGGGATCAATGAGAAGCAAAACAAAATGAAGTACTGGCCCCAAAGGATCTTTTATAATGGTGGAATTGGTTGCATAATGACTTCATTAACGACTATGAAGTGGAGAGGATTTATTGGTAAAACAGGTAGGGCGGGGAATTTAATAACACAACGTTCAATTAGCAATTGGTGACAGATTCAAACGTTGACGGGTAACGACATGGAAGGGGATCAACATGCCAAGACAAGTGGCAAAAGTGGAGTGGCGGGGGGCAACGGGTATGTGTTGGGATATGAGTGGTGAAGGGGGAGACACATGGCGAAAGGTGAGCGACAGAGGGACGAGCCGTTGATAGGTCCTCCTGGCAGTCCTTCTCCAGTAAAATCTTTAAGCAAGAATGCATTGTTACCTCGAAAAGCTTCAATTATATAGGGTCCTTTCCATAGATTGTCAAATTTCCCATGCTTACCTTTCTCTTCATTACTGGAGTCTCATCTCAGAACCAGATCATTTATTTGGAAATCATCTACTTTGGTCCTTCTATCATGAATCTTCTTGATTTTGTCCTTAATTATCCGAGGTTTGTTGTAGATCTCCTCCCTGGTTTGCTTCAACTAAATTATTTGATTTGACCTTCTTTGTACATCATTTGTCTCCACTTGTGATTCCTGCAATAATTTTAGCACTAGATTTCCTAGGGAAGTGGGAAAAATTGCATCTACTCCATATACTAATTGGAAAGGAGACATTCCAATAGATTTCTTAGTGCTAATTCTATCAGCCCATAGAGCATTAATCAACTTCTTATGCCAGGATTTCTTATTTTCCAGCAACAGTTTCTTTATAATGTTGACTAAACTCTTATTAGAAGATTCAACTAATCCATTCCCTTGAGGATAGTAAGTAGTAGAATGTCCTAAATTTATGTGATACTTGTGACAAAAATCAATCACTTTCTTTGATTTGAAAGCAGTTGGATTGTATTGATTTTATGTGGAAATCCAAATCTGGATAGAATATTACCTTCTAAGAATAGAATTATGACAACATTTGTAGCCTGTCTGATTGGAATGGCTTCAATTCATTTGGTGAAGTAGTCAGTAACATTGATGATCCATTTATGTTGAGCTGAAGAGCTTGGATGGATTTCTCCAATAAAATCTAAATGCCATTACTGAAAAGGAACCTCCACTGAAATGGGATTCAAAGGTAAGGGCAAAAGTTTTATCTCTCCTTCAAAGATTTGGCACTGATGGCATGTTGTAACTCTGTTATGAACATCTGCAAACAAGGTTGGCCAGTAGAAACCAACCTTTAGGGTTTTGTTGGTTGTGGCTTTCCAGTATAAATGTCCTCCACAGTCTCCTTGATGGAATTCTTCCATGAATCTGTCTACTTCATCTTTTAATAAACAATTTAGAAAAATATACATAACCTTATCTAAAATGCATAATTTCACAGCGTGAAATGTCGATTCAAACAATTATGGATGCAAGAACTCCAGAAGAAAACTACACACAGTACTAATCGCAGAAGCCTCAAAACAATAATTTCACAACTTTTAACTTGAGGAATCTAGCTTTGGTCTTTGTCAAACTAGGAGGAGCTTATAAAATTTGTAAAACATAGACAATATTTTCATACCAAGGAGAGATAACAAATATTTTTGATACCTATGGAGTCGCCAACTCTTCTTATTCATCAAGTGCAGCTATAAAATTTATGTCTAGGCATGGAAACTTGACTCAACCATTATCTTAGCCAATCCTTGACCTTTGATGAGTTTAGTAGGCCTTATCTCAATGTCATATTCTAAAATTATTGCAATCCATTTGCCTATTTTCCACCTGGATCAGTCTGAGTGAGGATATCTTTCACTACAACACTTAGAACAAATGCAATTATGTGAGAATGTAGAATGTACAATTTGAAATCTTTTAGTGCCTTTACTAAAGAAAATGCTTGCTTTTCCATGATATTGTACTTTAAGGAGGCATCTCTTAAAGCTCTTCTAAAGAATGTTATAGGTTGTTTATGTCCCTCATTTTTATGCAACAAAACTGATGTGATGGTGTGTTTTGATGCAAAAGAGAAAATTGTGAAATCTTTCGTAAAATCAGGGCTAATTAAAATAGGATCACATGTCAAAGCTACCTTTACTTCACTAAAAGGTTTTTTAGCCTCACTATTCCATTTGATCTCGATATCTTTCTTCAACATGTTTGTGATTGCTCTCAATATCTCGGTCAGGTTTGGAATGAATCTTCTCGGGAAATTGATCCTGCCAATGAAAGACTGAAATTCTTTTTGGTTCGTGGGGGGATCAATCTTCATTATGGCGTCAACTTTGCTAGGATCTCTTTTGATACCATCCTTTGAAATAATATGACCAAGTGCCTTTCCTTCTTCTAAACCAAAAATATATTTTTTGGGGTTCAGGGAAATACCATATTTCCTGCATTTTTCAAAAACCTTCCTTAAGGGAAACATGTGATCTTCGTCTATTTTGGAAAATACAGTAATGTCGTCCAAATAAATTATAATAAACCTATACTTATCATCAACGAAAGCAATATCCATTGCTCTATGGAAAGTGGCCCCTACATTCATAAGGCCAAAAAGCATCTTGGCATACATAAATGTCCCCCAAGGCATTGTGAAAGTTGTTTTATGTTGTTCATTAGGATGTACCAAAATTTGGTTATATCCTGAAAAACCATCGAATAAAGAAATTATGCTGGAACCAACTACTTTCTATAAAATATGATCCATTTTAGGTAGTGGGTATTTATCATTGAGAGAAACTTTGTTCAGATTCCTGAAATCCACACAGAGCCTTATTTCTCCTATCTTCTTTTTGGTTGGCACTAGATTTGACACCCATTTTGAAAATATTAAAGGCATAGTGATTTTGGCATCAAAGAGTTTTTTAACTTCCTTTCATATCAAAGGTAGTAGAACTCGATTTACCCTCCTTAATTTTTGCTTGAAAGTTTTTGGTCCTCTTTGATATGGATGGTATGTTGTATTATACTTGTATCATATGCTTTTAAATATTTATGATTCCAAGCAAACACATCAGAAAATGTTGTTAATAGATCTATGTACTTCTATTTTTCTTTGGGAGGCAAGGACTTGGACAACTTTACAATCTTAGGATTTTCCTTAGTACCTATACTGCAGTCTTCAACCTCATCTCCTACAAGTTCTATCTTTGGCTTTTTGGCTACATCATTAAAATCAAACAACTCTTCTAATGGCACCAATCCTCTTGGTAACACATTGTCTTTCAATTGTAGAACCTCAAGTTCTTCTGGAATATCATCAGTCTCATTTAACACTATTTCATTTATGTCATCATCTACCTAGTTATCTGCATCAATATGTACATTCTCAAACTCTTCTTTTAACTCCTCAAGTTCTTTTGGAATATCATTAGTCTCATTTAACACTATTTCATTTATACCATCATCTACATAGTTATCTGCATCAATATGTACATTCTCAAACTCTTCTTTTAACTGCAAAAAACTTTCTATCTACTCATCACTACTAAAAACCTGCCAATATCTAACATTATGTGGGACAAATGGCCTGTGTTTCACTTCAACCTCATATTTTCTATTAGGATGGAAAGGCATTTTACAAGTGTTGGCTAAAGTAGCCAATGCATCAATGAAGACGTTTTGACCTATGGGAATTAGAGACAATTGATATTCTGGGAAACACTATAGAAAATCTAAGGCTGTATTTTTGTAGTTCCTCAATCTAGGGTGATTAACCGAGTACTCACCTTTGATTTGGTTAATGACGAGTTCAGAATCACCATGTACATAAATTATTTTAGCTCCCAACCTCTTCAAAAGTTGTAGTCCTAAAATCAATGCTTCATATTCATATATATTATTTGTACATTGGAAATTTAGCTTGTAAGAATGTCCCTTTGCTACACCTATTTGTGAGTTTAAGATCCAAACACCTACCCTTACTCCTTCCTTACTCACTGCCCCATCAAAATCCATGTTCCAAAGGGCTTCACCCTTTTCATCTTGTTTCCCAACATCTAATTTTGTTTCCTCAATTTTGCTCAATTTAGTGTCTAGGTCAGATACCTATCTTTCTTCACATATGTCATTATATAGGATGAAGGAATCCATATCTGAATGCACAGAATACATGGGGTAATTATTTGGTTTGTCTTGGCTACTAACCATATACATCATTAATATTTCCCTGTATAACCTCCTCTGCTAACCAAAAACAGGAATGGTGCAATCTGTCATGTCCATCTGCAAAATACCCTGTAACTTTTCTCCCCATAATATTGATAGCAACATTCCATACTTTGGAGGTATGTCTGCCACTACAATGTCCATTACCACACTTTATGCTGGGATTTGGGCCAGAGTAACACATAGATATTTGATGAGACCTAAACATCTTACTTTGCTAGAATCAAAAGAATATAAATCTTTATAGGGTCTTGTTATGTCTAATCCTACCTTTTCCATGATGCCTTTAGGCATAAGATTGTGTGAGGCACCAGAATCAAGCATAACATTGTGAAGAATTTTGTCATGAATGTTCAAACTGATATATAAGGGTGGCACACTACCATCCTGAGACTTCCCTTCAACTTTAGGCCCAAACAATAATTCAAGTTAGCCATCAGTCAGGTTTACTGTGTCAGTTCCTTCTCCTATCTTCAAATCCTTCATAACTTGAGATCTATATGCATTCTTATTAATCAATTCTGTCACACGAATAGAAATTTTCACCTTGGCTAACGCATTTTCAATACTGAAAGATGTTTGAGGTTTTTCTATTTCTTTGACATTTACATCTTGCTTTGGAGAAATTTCCTTTTGAGAATCATTCTTAGCTTGGCTGGTAGAAGGGGTGTCACTTTGAATCTTCTTGGGAGGATTTCCAACAGTCTTTTTAATTCTCAAATTGTATTGCTTGTGCACCTCCATGATAGCATTTTGGGATCCCTTTCTATAATCATCTGCCTTTGTAGGGATGACTTCTGGATGTGATAACAAAATCAGATCATGCTCTTTGTTAGTTAAGAAAATATTGTCAATTTCTCCTTCCTCAAATAAGTTATTTGATTTTCTTCTAGATCCTCTAGTAACTCAGCTTCTTCATCTGCATATTTTTCTTGGAATGGAGGTCTAATCTGTTGCTGATCAGTTGTGCCTCTTTGTTCTGTCTGTTTGATTTGAGGTGGGTTTCTCCTAAAATTGGCATTTCTAATTTGAGAAGCCCCTCGATTTTCCCTTGGAGGATACTTGTCAGATATACTTATGATATCCATCATTCTTTCCATGGTTTTGACTAAGGTATCCAACTTAGCATCCGATGAAGAAGAAGCAGGTTCTTCTTTAATAGTAACTCTTCTCTCAGCCTTTAACCTAACTCTCTTTGCCAATAAATTGGCTTCCACACTCACTGCGTTACTCTGCATTTCCTCTAGGGTAGTAGGATTTTTCTCCCTCAATTAGTAAGACATATCTGGATCAAAACCATCTGGAAATTTGATCAGAGCTAGTCCTAGTGGGGGTTCTATTCTAGTTGGAATAGAATTGTAAATATTATTGAATCTAATGCAGTAGTCTTGGACTATTTCACTAGGGGCTCTCTTTATATTCTCATATTCAACCAATGTATGGAGAGGATTCTTCTTTACTTCCCATCGTGTGAGGAAAAATTGGTGAAATTGTGTGAGATTTGGGATACTAGTTGTTGGTAATGCCCTGAACCATTTCTTAAATTCTCCTATCAAACTTTGTGCAAATAGCCTCATTTTCACATCATCTTCATCAACTTCTTTCAAATCTGAATTATCATTAATTATGTCAATGTGTTGTTGTGCTATGATTGGACCTATGCCACAAAATTGAGGTTTTCAGTTTTGATAATCCTGTGGCATGGCATTAATTTGTCTAGGTAGGACAAGGGGGTCATAACGAGCTGTCATGACTGGTAAATGGGAATGGGAAGAAGATGAAACTACAATAGATGTGGATATTGAGGGTATTAAAGGAGGTGGGATTATACTTTGTTGAGTTGGTGTAGTAGTAGTAGGGATGGTAGGTGAAATAGGGGTAGTGGCATTGAGAGAAACTATTGGAGGGGTTGGAGATGACGAAGAAGAAGAAGAAGATTTAGTTGATTGATCAATAAAAAAATTCTGCACAATCTGGTTTAATTGAGTGACCAAAACTTCAAGCTTGTTAAACTGCTTTATAACATCTTCATTTGAATCTAGATTGATAGGTTGATGTTTTGGGATATAAGGTTTTAAAATATTTTCATAAAAAAATTGTCTCAGGAACAAAGCTTTCTAATTTGGTATGAAAAAGTCTATGCTCAAAAGGTAAATGAAATTCAATATCCTCTACAATAATGAAGCTTTCAGTGAGAGAATTAACTCTAGGTAGTGGATTATTGCTTGTTTGACTCTCAGTAGATCTCTTTTTTCTTTTATTTTATTTTTTTTGACAAGTTTCTCAAGATTATCTACTATTTTACGTGGTTTAGGATTTAGATGGGCTCTAGTGTGGATCATTTTAGGAGCTAAATCTTCAATATATTATTTATAGATAAAAATATGTACACAATTTGGGTGGAAAAAACAACCTTAATAACATCTATTTAACAACCACACACTGAAAATAACTTTGAGCTTTGAAAGAAAAAATTACGAGGGAAAAACACAATTTAGATCATATTTGTTCGAGTTCCCTAGTATGGTCGCCAGAATGTTATCACTTCGTAATTTCCCAAGGTTGTGGAGAGAAACCCAGAGGTAACCACAAAACCAATTTGGAAGTTGGGATCTAGCCTTTCCAGCTTCAGAGAGGGATCTCTCTCTACAATTTCGATTTTTTGTTTTAAGATATTAGGTTAGTTATTGAGTTATGGGTTTGGTTTTTCAAAGATTTGGTTGAAAACTGCAGGGAAAGTCCATTAGGCATGGAGCCAATCAGTCTTGGGTGATAAAATACAAAAACGGAAGAACCAATGTAATAGGGCAAGGTAGGCAAGCTTTTGGATCTTTAGAGCATTTGTGGAGTGAATGGGATGAAAAGATTTAGATTCAATTAAACATAGAGCATGCTAGGATGAATTATATATTTAATATCAAAGTGAAAACATAGATATTGTTTATAAGCGAGAGCAGAGTGTACTTAAACAAATTCAACCCTCAATCTTCTTTAAATTTAAAATATTATTTAATATAGTTAGAAGTGGGAATTAAGATATTTTAGTTATTGATATAATTCCTTAACCAAAATTTGTGTACACAAAAAGTATGATAAAAATGTTTGTTTGTTTGTTTATTTGTTTGTTTTGTTTGTTTTGTTTTTGTTTTTTCAAAGTAGAACAAAGTTTTTGTTACTCAATGTCATTGGCATAGTAGCATTCTTAGATCTACCTTCATATGCAAATGCATTGTTGTGTATAATTCTTTTTTTGTCATCTATGATACCCGTTAATTGTTTGTAAGGGGCTAGATTTTAATGCCTTCCATATTCTTTTGAGTCTTGAGTCCTTTAATGTGTTTCCTTACATCTCAGGAAGACGAGCTTTTAGCTTTGTGTAAGTAGTTTGTCTTACACACACACACATATAGATTAATGCATAACTTCAACATTTTGTGTAAACAAAACTTGGTTACCTTAAATATGTTATTGTTGGTTTAGAAGAGGGCATATCCCCAATGCTACTAGAAACCTTTGAATCTTGGAGCATTAGTTATTCCTTTATGTCCAAAGCAAATGCACTCATAAGCCTTTGAATCTTGGACCATTACTTATTCTTTTATGTCCAAAGCAAATGCACTCATAAACCATACAAAAACAATTGCAGGAGGAAATGATCATATAAGTTTAAGGAGTGTCTTGTAATCTTATACATGAGATTGGATGCTAACCTCATAGTAATTTAACCTCCTCTTATCCATAAGTAACCACGTAAAAATAATGTTTTGTTTTATTTTAATTTTATTTATAGTTTTACAAAATATTAAAAACTTTAAAACTAACAACTTAATTTTTATTGTGTTGCGCTCTATAACCCAGTATAGGGGTAATGTGTAGATGTAATGTAATAAAGTTTGTAACATTTTTACATGTCACTTAATATGTTGAATTTATATTAATATGTCCAATTTAAAATACGTAAATTAGTAAACATTTACATGTCGTTTAAAATTAATATAGAGTCAAAGGGAGATGTTGTAATGTCTTTAAAAAGTTAAAAGTAATCAAAATAATACTAGAAATTGCACCGAGAGGCGCAAAGGAACACCGATAGGTGGTGTGCGGGAATGTGGAAGACAATATTGAAGCAAAATATATGGACAATGAAATACAATAAAAAAATGTGTTTTTATATATCTTCTAAAGAATGTAGCAAAAGTTTAAATTTAAAAAGAAAGTTACACTAACATAAATGTTCCATAACATGGCAATCCTTGTAGGCACAATGTACATAGCAATGAAATTACAAAATTCAAAATACAAATGTAATTTTGGTCTAAGATATACTGCCTAAAAGTATTTATATTATAAGATGCCTAGAACATCAACATGAGTTAACTACGCCAAGGGATTTGAATCCGAGACTACAATCTATATGTGTTCCTTTGAGCCTTCAGGAGTTGTTCTGTTGGGTCCCTATAATACTATTGATTACCCCATTACTATTGTAGTTGTACCCCTTATTAATATTTTTGTGCCCCTATTCCCCCATATGTATTATTTTGGGTGCCCCATAAAATCCCCCTAGTTGTTTTTTTCTTGGTAAAGACTAAATCTATTAAGAAAAAGAGAAATATAGTACAATCATAAGAAGCATGTGATCGGCCGACCGGAAATGATGAAACCATCAACCTCGGTCCCGGAAGAAAGAAGTAAACTCACAATTTCCATAAGTAACTCGAAAACAAAGACAGACTAACAGGCAATCACCCCACCGGGGGAGAAGCTACAACACAGGGTTTTTTCCCTTTCTTTTTGTTGACTTTTGTCCAGCCAACCTCAGGAGAAAGAGCTAAAACAACTTGTAAGCTGGAATTCTCGATCTTCGAGCAATCCTTTTCTGAATCAGAGGAGGAAGTCTCATGTGCGTGCTTCTGGGAGATTGCGGAAACCTGGGCGGGTCCCTTCGAGTCCGAAGGCAAAACCATCGGCTGGGGCGCCTGGTCCGGATCTGGATCGCTGTCCTCATCCTCCGAACTTGGGGAGCAAGAGCTTCCAGCTGGCGGTGGAGGACAGGGATCCCAACGCTTGGGCTTGGATTTTGCAAAGAAGCTCTTTTTCATCTTTGAAGCCTGCGAAGGACAGGAGTGCAGCAGGTGCCCTGTAAGGTGACAGTGGCGGCATCGGAAAGCAGTGTTTTCGTAGTCAATAAACTGGGTCCAAACTGAGTCATTGATCTTGAGATTGATTTGCTCTGGCAATCCCTTACTCAAATCTAGCTCCACACATATTCTAGCATATGTATAGAGCCCTTGCCCTTCCCTCTCATAGTCACCCATTATGAAGCAGCCCAAGGTGTTGCCAATTTGCCTGTAAACAGAAGTACACCACAGGTGAATTGGGAGATTGGGAAGTCTGATCCAGACAGGGGCTTTAGTGATGACAGCTGAGGCAGGGTCAAAGTCTGGGAACCATGGAGTCAAAAAGAGGCCTGCTGAGCCCATGAACCATGGGCCTTCTTCTAAGGCCTTTTCGTAGTGCTCGATAAGATTGAACAACACTATGAAGTATCCCTTTGCACAGAAATGAACTTTGCAGCGATGAGTCCAGTTGTCTTTGATCCAGTCATAAAGGTCCTTTGATCGAG
>APFE030471003.1:6322-71817 GCA_000404065.3 Pinus taeda
TGAAAATTAAAAGCTATTGTACCCAAGGATTGTAGCCATTGGACTCTTAGTACAACATCAACACCTCCCATTGGAATGTAAAGCATTGGACTAGTCAATACATATTCTCCCATGGATTGCTTGATATTATGCCACATTCCAGAGAAATTTATTGTTCATCCATTTGCAACCATCACTTGACACTCTGGTGCTGGATATAAGAAGCAATTCATCTTTTGCTACCTTACAATGAATAAAATTGTGGGTACTTCCCAGATCAATCAACACTATTACCTTTTTCTTCTTGATTTTCCCTTCTATCTTGATGGTTTGAGGGAGTGGTCATTCCCGCCAATGCATTACAAGATATGGTCGGATTCATTTGTTCTTCATCTAGGCTTTGTTCCTAGAGTATATCCTCTTCTTTTGACCTTTCTTGCTCCTTTCTTCTTCCTCTTCACAATCTATGTAGAATAATTTCTTCTCAGCACACTTATGACCTTTAGTGTATTTGCTATCACAACTGTAACAAAGCCCTTTTGCTCTTTTTTCTTCCAATTGTTGTGGTGTCAACCTTATAGGTTGTGGAAGACTAGCGGCAACCACACTTCCGTCTTTATAGTTGTGAGTGGTATGCTTCCTGGTTACCATAATTTTGCTTTCCATTTTTCTTGCTAACCTGAATGCCTTCTCTAATGAATCAGGTTCCCAAAGGCTAACATCATGTTGGATATTATCCTTTAAATACCCTATGAACACATCAATCCTATGCTCCTTTGGAATATCTCTTACCCTTATGTTCTATTTTTGGAACTCCTCAATGTGCTCCATTATTGAACCCTTTTGTTTGAGACTTATCAATTGGCTAAAAAAAATGTTGCTTTTTGTATCCTCATAATGTGCTATCAATTCTTCCGTAAAGATTGCCCAAGTGATAAATTGTTTACGAGAGCAAAGCCATTGATACCATACAAACTAATTTGGTTCCAAATATAGAGTTGCAATACATACCTTTTGTGTGTTTTACACATTATTGAGATCAAAAAATTGCCCCATCTGTAATATCCATGTTGCGGGATCCTTGCCATCAAACTTCCTCATATCGATTTTTTGAATATGGTGGGTCTTCGATCCAACATTAGAGTCTATGATATCATGATTAACATTTTTTTTGTTCACATCATGAGTTTTCTTTACTACCTTTTCACCATTAGTAAGTATTTCTTGTAGAAAATTTGTGAAATCTGTCTTCAAATCTGCCATGCATGTCTTCAAATTTGTGTTCAAATCTATCTTCCATTCTTCCATGTCTGTCTTCAAACCTGTCTTCCAATCATCCATCTTAGCTTCCATGCCCTTTATCTTAGATTCCATGCCATTTATCTTAGCTTCTGTTAGCTTTTGTGAGCGTGACATTTGTTGCACTTGTTCTTGTAATTTTGATATATCATGTAGCATTTCTTCCTCTTCTTCATGAGTCATGCTAGAGCTTTCAGGTTCCTTACTAGGTGTTTGCATTTTCTTTCCTCCAGGCATCAGTTACCGATACTAATGCTCTACTATGCCCTTTGAATTCCTCAAAATAATTTTTTCAAACCAAGCTTAAGCAAAAATTTAAAAAATCTACACACCTTTTTTCACTTTGTAGGAGCTCAATATTGCCTCTGATGTATCTTTGTAATTTCGCATCATCCAGTTCTAAAATTGCGACCTGCGGTAGCCCTCTATGTCTTCTTTCCAATGCCACCAGTCTGACCCCAATTGGATTCTCCAATGAGGAGTTATGCCAAATCTCCCACAGTGACCTGATTATAGACTAATTCAGTAGAGCGAACTTGGACGACTTGCCACGTGTCCCTGTTTCGACCTTTTGCTCAGAAAAATATATGGAAGAAACTACAGTCTATCCTCTTTCTATGCCTTCTTATGAAATTTCAATCTGATGCTCAGAGAGAAAGTTATGACGATTTTCCCCAGGTCACCTGTTTGGAATGTAATTCAGGAGTCTGCAAAAAGGCCAACTTCCTCGGATCGTATCTCCACAAATATAGTGCGAAAATCTCTGAAATTTGGACCTGAGATTCAGCACGATTTCTTCTCAAATGTGTTTCTTTTAAGCTTCTGAAACGTCGCAGAAAAAAGTTATAGCGAAAATGCCACGATGACCTGTTTGAAGGAGGGAAACCCTAGAATCCAAAGCTCTAATACCAAATGTTATGAAACCAACTCAAGAAAAAGATAGAAAAGATAGATCAACGCCTTAAAATTCAGCCTCTTCGAGGGGGCAACCTCCTTTACATTACATAAATGAACAATTCTTGGATGATTCAAATGAAAAAACCTCCTTTCTATATATAGGAGTCTAAGGAGTCACAATATAACCCAACCGACCTAACAATAATAATATAAAGTACCATCAGGTTATGTCTAGCGGATGAGGTTCTCTTCAACATTTTTGAAGAGAGTACAGCTTTAGGTTTATGTGAAAAACTGGAAAAGCTCTATATGACAAAGTCATTAACCAATATAATTTATCTGAAAATACAGTTGTACAGTCTTCGAATGAAAGAGGGTTCAAAAGTTGCAGAACATTTGAATGTTTTTAATACACTTATATGCCAATTAAAAGATATGGAAGTTAAAATTCAGGAAGAATATAAAGCTATAACCTTGCTGTGTTCTCTGCCCGAATCATGGGATCACTTTGTAACTTCAATCAGCTTGAGCACTGTTGATTATTTGAAATTTGAATCAGTCGTGGGAGCTCTCTTGTCTGAAGAAGTATGAAGGAAATCTAGTACTGAAACAATTGCATCAGAAGCCATGATAGCTAGAGGATAGTGAAAGGAAAGAGGAGAAAAGATGAAGGGATCTTCTAGATCTAAATCGTTGTTTCTTGTGTGTGTGCATTCAATTTTACTATTAGTTATATTCTTTTCTTAGTCAATGTATAATTGTATAACCTTCTTCCTTTACTCATTCACCTATTAGAACTACAAATGGTATCAGAGTCAGTTAGTTGAGTTGAAGGTCTTGGAGGAATCAAAGCTCGAGAGAGAAATCTGCTATGTGCGTGATCCTATCAGTGCAATCTGCCTATGCATGAGGGAGAGAACTCATTACTTTAGCATCACTGTTGAGGAAGCCTTATGCGTGTGCGTTAAGCGTGGCTGAGGGTGGCCATTGCTGCGTGTAAGAGAAAAGGAGGGAAGAGTCGTATTGCCCACTGCCGGTTGAAGGAATGATTGAAGGACAACTGACAAAATTTGTCAAGGAGGAAGGCGCGTACTGCACGCTGGAGAATACTTCTGTCTGTGCGTGTAAGAGACGCTGCCAGACCACCGTCACTACACCCTGGGCGTACTGTGACTCGCTGTTGTGTGGTGTGAAGGCTCGAGGTGCTGCGTGCTGGAGCAGAAAGGATGATACTGTTTGGTGTGAGGAGCATGAAGAGGCTGCGTAATTCTCTGCGTGAGGAGGAAGTGTCTCTCTACCTGCCTCGACCAGTTGCAAAGACCAGAGCCACTACCCTCTGTGTGAAGACCGAAATCTCTGCATCCAGAGCCATCTGTCTGTGAGGAAGAAATTGTGGAGTCACTGCCAAACCCTCGGCGTGTTCGCTACCACAGTTGCTGCCAAAGCCCGATCAGTAGATATGGATATGGGTATTTTTTGTTAAATTTGAGAGAAATTCTTGTTTCAGAATTTTTTTCCTAGAAAGTTGTGAAAAAAATAAAGGGGTGGATGTGTGTAAATTGAAGAAAAAAACAAAGGTTTATTTATTTAAATTGAAGGAAAGTAAAAAAGGTTTTTTTTTTTCTTTTCATTAAATTGAAGGAAAAAAAAAACAAAGGTTTTTTGTTAATTTGAAGAAAAAAAATATATGTTGAAGGGTTGCTTGGAGAAACAAGAAAAATAAACCCTAGTTGAAATACTTAAACCCTAGGAGGAAAAAAATGGCCAAGATTTCGAATGCAAAATTCGAGGTGGAGAAATTCACTAGCAAGAGCAATTTTGCTCTTTGGAAACTGAAAGTTAGGGATCTACTTATGCAACAAGGGTTGCACAAGGCATTGGATGGGGCAACTAAGAAACCTGCAACCATAACTGATGAAGACTGGGAGGACTTGGATGCCCGAGCTCTCAGTACCATCAGGTTATGCCTAATGGATGAGATTCTCTTCAACATTGTTGAGGAGAGTACAGCTTCAGGTTTATGGGAAAAACTGGAAAAACTCTATATGACAAAGTCGTTAACCAATAGAATTTATCTTAAAAGACAACTGTACAGTCTTCGAATAAAAGAGGGTTCAAAAGTTGCAGAACATTTAAATATTTTTAATACACTTATATGCCAATTAACAGATATGGAAGTTAAAATTTAGGAAGAAGATAAAGCTGTAACCTTGCTGTGTTCTCTGCCCAAATCATGGGATCACTTCGTAACTTCAATCAGCTTGAACACTGCTGATTCTTTGAAATTTCAATCAGTCGTGGAAGCTCTCTTGTCTGAAGAAGTATGAAGGAAATCCAATATTGAAACAGCTGCATCAGAAGCCATGATAGCTAGAGGACGGTCAATGGAAAGAAGAGAAAAGACGAGGGGATCTTCTAGATCTAAATCGTTGTTTCTTGTGTGTGCGCATTTAGTTTTACTGTTAGTTATATTCTTTTCTTGGTCAATGTATAACTGTGTAACCTTCTTTCTTTACTCATTCACCTATTAGAACTACAAATGGTATCAAAGCCAGTTAGTTGAGTTGAAGGTCTTGGAGAAATCAGAGCTCGAGAGAGAAATCTATTGTGTGTGTGAGCCTATCAGTGCAATCCGCCTGTGTGTGAGGGAGAGAACTCATTGCTTGAGCATTGTTGTTGAGGAAGCCTTCTACATGTGCGTGAAGCATCGCTGAGGGTGGCCATTGCTGCGTGTAAGAGAAAAGGAGGGCAGAGTCGTATTTCCCACTGCCAGTTGAAAGAACGATTGAAGGAAAACTAGCAACATCTGTCGAGGAGGAAGGCGCATACTGCGTGCTGGAGAATACCTCTGCCTCTACGTGCCAAAGCTGTCAATGCGTGGTGCTGGTCCTGCATTGAATACCTCTGCCTTTGCATGCAAGAGACGTTGTCAAACCACCATTGCTACACCCTGCGTGTACTGTGACTCGCTGCTGTGTGGCGTGAAGGCTCGAGGTGTTGCGTGCTCGAGTAGAAAGGACGCTACTGTGTGGCGTGAGGAGCGTGAAGAAGCTACATAATTCTTTGCGTGAGGAGGAAGCATCTCTCTACCTGCCTCGACCAGTTGCAAATATCAGAGCCACTGCCCTCTACGTGAAGACCAAAATCTCTGCATCCCGAGCCATCTGTCTGTGAGGAAGAAACCGTGGAGTCATTGCCAAACCCTCCCCGTGTTCGCTGCTACAGTTGTTGCCAGATCTGCATGCTGCTAGAGCCTGATTAAGAGATATGGATCCGGGTATTTTTTGTTAAATTTGAGAGAAATTTTGTTTCAAATTTTTTCCTATAAAGTTGTGAAAAAAATAAAGGGGTGGATGTGTGTAAATTGAAGAAAAAACAAAGGTTTGTTTTATTTAAATTGAAGGAAAGGAAAAAAGGGGGGTTTTTTTTTTTTCTTGTCATTAAACTGAAGGAAAGAAAAACAAAGGTTTTTCGTTAATTTGAAGAAAAAAAAATATGATGAAGGGTTGCTTGGAGAAACAAGAAAAATAAACCCTAGTTGAAAGATTGAAACCATAGGAGGAAAAAAATGGCCAAGATGTCAAATGCAAAATTCGAGGTGGAGAAATTCACCGGCAAGAGCAATTTTTCTCTTTGGAAACTAAAAGTTAGGGATCTTCTTGTGCAACAAGGGTTGCACAAGGCATTGGATGGGGCAACTAAGAAACTTGCAACCATGACTGATTTAGAATGGGAGGATTTGGATGCCCGAACTCTCAATACCATCAGGTTATGCCTGGTGGATGAGGTTCTCTTCAACATTGTTGAAGAGAGTACAACTTCAGGTTTATGGGGAAAACTGGAAAAACTCTATATGACAAAGTCATTAACCAATAGAATTTATCTGAAAAGGCAGTTGTATAGTCTTCGAATGAAAGAGGGTTCAAAAGTTGAAGAACATTTGAATGTTTTTAATACACTTATATGCCAATTAACATATATGGAAGTTAAAATTCAGGAAGAAGATAAAACTATAACCTTATGTGTTCTCTGCCCGAATCATGGGATCACTTCGTAACTTCAATCAGCTTGAGCACTACTGATTCTTTAAAATTTGAATCAATCGTGGGAGCTCTCTTGTATGAAGAAGTACGAAGGAAATCCAGTACTGAAACAGTTGCATTAGAAGCCATGATAGCTAGAGGACGGTCAAAGGAAAGAGGAGAAAAGACGAGGGGATCTTCGAGATCTAAATCGAAGGGAAAGAAGTGTAAGGAAAAATGTTGGCACTGCAATAAAATTGGACACCTGAAGAAAGACTGTTGGAAACGAAAAGAATTTGATAACCCAAAGAAGGAAGTGAATCAGGTCGATTCAGGTATGATAGATGAAGTTTTTATCTACTAAAGAATTATGTATGATAGATGAAACTTCACCTGAATGTAATGTTTCTCAGGGTTTAGAAAGCTGACTGTTAGACTCTGGTGCTTCTCATCACATGTGTCCACACAGAAATTGGTTTACTTTGTATGAAAATATAGATGGTAGTTCTGTGTTTATGGGTAATAATGTATCACGTCAGACTGTTTGGATGGGAAATATCAGGATTAAGATGTAATATAACATAGTTAGAACATTAACTAGTGTTAGACATGTACTTGATTTGAAGAAAAATTTGATTTCTTTGGGAGTGTTGGATTCGGATGGTTATAAGTTTATAGGTCAGAATGGCGTGTTGAAAGTCTTTAAAGGCGTCCTAGTTGTTATGAAAGCAGAAAAGGTCAGAAATATTTACAGACTCAAAGGAAGTACTCAGGTCAATGAAGCAGCGGTTGTTTCAAAAAGGGAAGAAGCAGGTACTTGTCTATGGCATCAACGATTGGGTCACATGAGTGAGAAAGGTCTTCAAATACTGATGAAACATAAATTTATTCCTGATCTAAAATCTTTGAAGTTATATTTCTGTAAACATTGTGTGTATGGAAAATAGTGTAAACAAAGATTTAAAACTGGAAAGCATAATAGTAAAGATATTTTAGACTATATTCATTCTGATCTGTGGGGACCATCTCCTGTTGTATCATATGAAGGTGCTCTATATCTTTTAACGTTTGATGATTTCTCCAGTAAAGTTTGGATCTATATGCTAAAAAGGAAAGCTGATGTATTCAATGTCTTTAAAAAAATTAAAGCAATGGTAGAGAAAAGAACAGACAAATCAATTAAATGTTTAAGAACTGACAATGGTGGTGAATTCACTTCAATAGACTTTGAACAATACTGTAAGGATGAGGGAATTATTAGACACAAAACAACTGTTTATACTCCTCAAAAAAATGGTGTTGCTGAACATATGAATCAAACTCTTATGGAAAGAGACAGAAGCATGATCAGCAATGCTAACTTGCAAAAGGAGTTATGGGCAGAAGTAGTATCTACTGCTTGTTATTTAGTTCACAGATCACCTTCATTAGCAATTAATTGTAAAATTCCTAAAGAAGTTTGGACAGGTCAGCCTTGTGATTATTCACATTTTAAGGATGTTTGGTTGTGATACTTATTCTCTTATCCCTAAAAATCAGTGTTCAAAATTAGATCCAAAATCGAAATTTTATGTCTTTGTTAGGTATGACTATGCAGTGAAAGGATACATGTTGTGGGATCCTACATTACGGAAGATAGTCATTAGTAAAGATGTAACATTTGATGAATCTTCTCTTTTAAAATCAAATGTTGAAAGAATTGAACAGGAACAGGTATCGCCAAATCAACAAGTTCAATTGGAGGCTAGACCTTTCTGTGGCAGTCAAAAGGAAGGAGAGAACAACACAAGATTTACGTGGTAAAACCTTGACAGGGTGTCAAGGAAACATCCACAGGGCAAGGGATTGGAATCTCTATTCAATCAATATTGATTCTCCTTACAATAGTGCGGGCATTCATTTGGTTTTATACGTGCCTCCTCAGTTACATGATCGATGATTCGGTATAAAAATAACATGTTACATTTTACCCAAATTTACATAACTAGTTGTCAAACTTCCAACAGGCTCTAGTGGTAGCTAGTAGGTTTAATCCCCTCTTCATCTGAGTTCTATCCTTCCTAGACATGTTAACCTTTGTGGAAAAAATTGAATATGTTGAAAATTGTGGCAGAGTGCTTGAATATTGAGGTGAATAGAATATCCAGTCTTAGATAAACCAATGGGGAGTAAAGGAAAATATCATATAGCTCGAGGCTCCAGTGGTAGCTAGCAGGTTTTATCCCCTCTCCATCCGAGTTCTATTCTTCCTAGACATGTTAGCCTTTGTGGCAAAATTTGAATATGTTGAAAATTGTGGCGGAGTGCTTGAATATTAAGGTGAATAGAATATCCAGTCTTAGCTAAACCAATGGGGAGTAAAGGAAAAGATCATTATTAATAAGAAAATAAATGTATTGAAAAGTAAGTAGAGCATAGCTGTGACCATGTACTTGATGTGTAAGTGCAAGTTAAACAACATGGAAAACAAGCACACTTCCTAAAATTGCTCTGTATTCTAGCCAATACAATTTTCTACTCAAGTCAACCTGGCATAAGAATATCCAATATTAGCTAAACCAATAGGGAATAAAGGAAAATGTCATTATTAAATTTATTAAAGATGATATTAAAAACATTATTGAATAAAAATTTAAAGAGAAAATGCATGTCATAAAGAGTTAGAGAGGAAAGAAAACCAATGTATTAAAAAGTAAATTCTTCCCCCATTTGGAGCACAACTATGACCATGTACTTGACGTGTAAGAACAAGTTAAATAGTATGGAAAACAAAAGACTTCTTAAAAGTACTATAAATTCTAGCCAAAACCATCTTCTACTCAAACCCCGATGCTATAATTTAAATCAATGAGGAGAAAAGAAAATCAATGTATTTTAAAGATGTGATCACAAGTGGGCTAGAAGATTAAAAACATCTATGTGTTCTTAAGAGTCTAAAGAAGAAATAAACATTGCTAAAATAAGAACTAAATCTAATGAGTTCCATAATGAATTTGGGCATTAGTCAATTACTAAAAAGAGTTGGATTGAATAGTTCATCTTTGCGACACTAAAATGATTGAAGATGAAAAAAAATATCTTAGAATGCCTCACATATAGCAAGATTAGATCTATATTTCAGAACATTTATCACAAGAACAATATTCCTAACGTTTTAACTAAACAAAACTATGGTGATCTTAGAAAGCTTCTCTTAATGTTCTTAGAGAAAAAAATAAAATAAAGCATGATGATCTTGAAATGCTTCTCTTAATGCTCTCCAGAAACCTAAAATAAAATAAATTATAGTGGTTTTGGAACA
This sequence comes from Pinus taeda, assembly GCA_000404065.3. Classification (NCBI taxonomy): domain Eukaryota; kingdom Viridiplantae; phylum Streptophyta; class Pinopsida; order Pinales; family Pinaceae; genus Pinus; species Pinus taeda. The sequence continues at coordinate 15,821 of APFE030471003.1, forward strand.
TTTCTCTTAATACTCTTCTAACATAAAAATAAAATTTAGAAAGAAATCATAGTAATTCCTTACCTCCTTAAAATTTAATAATCCAATTCACTTTTAATTGTAATTAATAATCATCATATTTAATATTTACAATATATATATATATATATATATATATATATATATATATATATATATATATATATAATATATATAAATTAAAATATTATTTTATTTATTATTTTAAATTAATGAAAAAAACAAATTCGTATATTCCCATTAATAATATATTGAAAAAAAACAACTCTTTATAAAAAAATCTAGAAAATATTATTTTATAATTTTTTAAGCAACATGCAAAAATATCTAAATGAGCTTGTGAAAAACATCATATAATATAGTTCATATAAAATGTCAATTAATTATGTAAAAATAATATTAATGCAAAATCGCCTTCTAATATAATACCATTTTTCAAAAATATTATTATTAAGTTAGATGATCTTTCAAATTATATTTTAAGAAGGAATACATCAATTTTTCTATGTTAACTAGTTTAACATTATAGAAACGAGACTAGTCACACAAAGTTAGAGACTTGGCATTATAGGTTGTTTATATAAAGTCACAAAAATGACTATATATCAATGTATGGAAATGTATAAAACAAAATAAAGAAATCAATATCCCTTCTTTCCTATGGTAGCAGATAGGTTGCTAAAAATCAACATTTTCTTGGAGACTAAGTCAACCTAAATGGTTTTAAGAGGACCAGTGTCGTCAAAGGTGTCCAATAACTCCAAATATGTCAGTTGTTTTTCCAAGACATGAATTTTTCATCCAGTGTTTTAGGTGTAGGAGAACGCCATCAATCCATGCATGCTTCACTTTCTACTATATAGATTTCTCTTTGATCCCATGAGGGGTGAGATGAACATACATAGTAGCAGAGTGCTCTCTTCCTTGATCTTTAGATGTTGAGGAGAGCTTAGAATATCTTCTTCCTCTTTTGTTGTTGGAGCTCGAAGCCCAGGGCTTGATGGAGGATGTGACCCACAAGGGGACATCTGAGAAGAGCATGTAAGGGAAAATAATGAAGGGACTAAATTCTATAACATAGGAGAACCACCAAACTAATAAGGAAAAATCCTAAGGTGGCTCCTAAGAAAAGAAAATTCAAACAAAGAAGAGACAAAACTGGGACCACATCAAGAATCCCCAAAAAAAGAGACAAAACTAAGAGCTCCCTGTAAAAGAGATGAGCCACATAGCCCTTAAGAAACAACTACCTATATATCCATCAGAGGTGTCAAAATTCCAATTTACTTCTGGACAGACTAATGACATACCTAACAAACGAACGTGAACTTGTGTACATAACCAAAAAACGAGAGAACAATATGCTAAAGAGTTAAGCACAAAACATATTAATAAGACAAAGTGCTACCCTCATCAAGATTCTTCCCTATTATAGGAGTTTCAAAAAGTATGTCAACCGAGAGTCCTAGAGTTTGTGGATTAGACTGAAGGTGGCATAATGACATAAATATTTTGACTTATCTCTTATAATTATTCCTTGTGCTAGTTAATCTACACTAGTTAACTCAATAAAATGTAAGTCCTTTTTATTTAGAAACAACATTGTATCAATCATCCAAAAAATCCAAAACCAACGAGTCCAATAATTCCAAAACACCCTGAGATTACTTGCCTACATTTCTTACAAATGATTGAAAATCCTACCAAATAAATCACTCCCTTCCATCACTGTTAAAACCCCAATCCTGATCTCTAACATATATGATGATTAATTAAGATAAAGTAATTATCCCACTATCAATCTTTAAACTCTCTCATAACCATTCATTCAACCTACAACCTTCATGAATGCCCTCCTGTGTTGACTCCTAGGTAAATGGATCTCTCGATCCCTATCCATCATAGTTGTTTAATCCTTTTGGTATCCCTAATTATTTTGATATTACTCATCCACCATAAAAACTATAACAATAAATTAAGAACTACAATAAACTTTATATAATTATAACACATAAAATAATAATATATTAAAAAATATTTTAGATCTATTTTTCATTTAAAATAAAACCACACCAAATCATATATATAGATAAATATAATTAAAAAAGAAATTTATGAGTCTTCACCAACCTTAAAGAGGCTGGTTTTTGTTTGACATATACTTGTACGAAGCTAAACCAAAAATTTATATATAAAAATAAAAATAAACAATCATCCAATAATAAATACACTTGTACAATTGTTACATACCAAAGCAATCAATCATACCATCTGTAGCATAAGAAATATATGAATCTTCCTTCAAGGAAATTTGAATGCCTCACTGATGGAATATCTAAACACCCATTTAAGATAGCATGCAACTCTATGGATAATTTTGAGATATTGATTTTAAAAGTAAATTCCATTGCAACAAAATTAGAGATTGTATTGGATGAAAAGTTGCATTCAAAAGTTAGGATTTTTAAACATGGTAAGTTGTGACATTTGAGATTATTAAAATGGTATAGATAGTCAAGAAATTCATGATAGGAGTAAAGTGGCAAGTATATTTATGTGATTCATGATAGAAGTACTTAGATGGTATTGGTACTTTACTTAAAGTAAGAAAAGATATTTAAAACATCTGAGGTTAGTATTTGGTCGTGCAAGTTAATAAATAAGGTTAGTATTTGGTCGTGCAAGTTAATAAATAAATACTTGATTAGTTAAAAAATGTAAGTATGAATTTAGAGAAAGTTTGAAAGAATTTTGAATTTTTTTATCTCAATCAAAATCAAAGTTAATGATAATATATTACATTTTAAGAGGAAGTTATAATTATTTGGATAAATTTAAAGTTAATTAGAAAAAAATTAAAATCTAAAATATAAATAGTGGTTTGTTTTTTTAGTTTTTAATAATGAGAAAACTTATTATAATTTTGTTGTTAAATTAACAGTAAAAGCATTATTCACAAATGTAAGTTGACTATCACTTTTATTTAAAGAAAATCACCTCATGTAAAATTTGTAAAATTATCAGCGAATGATCTATAAAAACACAAACTTTAGCTCCAAACATAAACAATTTTAAAAAATACTACAAACCTACTAAAACATAAATAACTATATACATAAACATAAATAACTATATACATAAATTTGAATAGTAAAATAAAACATTTTTATAAACTAATGCAAGAAACCATATAAAAACGCTCAATATTCATAAGTACAATCATACTTCGTCGAGAGGAGGAAGCACTAAATGAATTCTATACAAAGAATTGGAATAAATTCAAAATAACTTAGTGCATTTAACTTTCAATTGCTTTTGAACCTTTTGTTTTTAAATTTATAATGCTTGAAGGCACAAGAAGTTATTAGGAAGGTTGGCATATGTCAACAACATGTTCATTTTTATAATAGTTTTGAAAGAGGATTTAAAAGTGGTATTTGTTTTTTAATATTATTTTTGAAAGAGGTTTGAAGAATGGTATTCGCATGCGCTGATAAATTATTGATTATTGATTTAACTTTTTTATTTTTATTTAAATAAATAAATAAATTATTAAATATATTAAATTTAATATAAATAATAAATTTAATTATTAAATTATTATTAAATTTAATATAAATAAAATAAATTTACATAGAAATTTAATAAAATAATATTTTTTGTATTTTCATAATTATATTAAATAGAGTAAACATTATATTTTAAAATTTAAATTTATTTAAAGAAATGTAATAAATTAAAACATTATTTCATAGAGTAAGAAAATCAAAATAATAATTAATTTAATTTGAATTATTATTTACAAAAATGTATAATAAAAATATTAATAAATTTAAATTATTATTTCATATATAAATTTAAATTACTTTATTTTAGAAATATATATTTTATATCATTTTTAATTTTTTATTAAATTTATTTTTATATAAAATAAATATTTTTAAAAATAATAAAAAACTATTACTTTGAAATCTAATCTTGTGTAACACATTATAAAACAAAGAAAATAACTTTCTATAAAATCCATTCCGGTGAAAATTTGTCAATATAATACCTAAGCTATGAAATCAGATGCCTTTGAGCAGAATTCTCAACATTTCAATAGTCTCCTTCCTATTTTATATGGTCATTAGGTTTGGAATATCACATTTCAACTGCATTTCACATCCATGATTATAACGATTGTGTTTTTTTAAATTCATAAATGTTTTTGTAATATGACTATAAATAATTTTTATTTATTTATTTTGGATTAAAAAGCATTTTATTCACTCTCATAAATATTGTAAAAGTGCAATACTAATAACATTAAAGCTAAAAAAAAAAATAAAGTGCAAGGAGATGGCTATAAAATACATTTTCAAATCAAGGAAAAAAACATTTAATTCAAATCTAATAACCACTAACAAATATCTCTTATTTTACATTATACAACCAATATAAATACACATCATCATAAATTCTTACTTGATTTAAAAAAAATGAATATATATACATATATATAACATTAAAAATATTGTTACTTCTAAGTTCAAAGAAAAAATGTGGTGTGAGAAAGATTTAGCAGCTAAAAAGAAAATTAAGTTATTATAAGAAGGTCATCAACTCCACCCTAGAAGATCAAAAGTATCTCTCTGTTTTAATATAGCGAAGATTAGAACTAACTCTCACGAGCTCCATAGTGAAACAGGTTGCTGAGCAGTTCCTAAAACACCATGGATGGAAAGGATCTGCCATATCTGTAAGAGTATGAACATCGACGATGAAAACCACTTCCTCTTAGAGTGCCCCATGTACAACCACATTAGATTTCAGTTTCATAATCTTTGTCACAATACTGACCTTCCTAGCCTTTTAAGATGTCAAAATTATAATGAGCTCGAGAGACTTCTCTCCAAGCTTTTTGAGCATAGGAATACAATCTTAAATCAAACTAAATAATTTGTTTCTTTAAGTCCGATAGACCAAAGTTTGGTCTCAGTGGACGTTAACCACCACCATCATCATCATCATATATATACTCTTCACATTTGTCTGATATATTTTGCAAAACAATTTTATAATTAATTATATATGTGTGAAAATGAAATATATTGAAATAAATGTTTTATATATTTTTGTATATTTCCAAAAAAAATTAATAGTTTTTTTTTTTTTTTTTTCAATAAGTTTTTTTCTATTAAATTGATACTAGATTACTTAGTATTAAAATTCTTCTAGCATAGTTTATCAATTTAGAAACCACATCACTAGTAAAAGTTAATATATTTTTGCCTCAAATATCTATATACTAACAAGATGCATACAAAAACATATATTGACCAAAATTTCTTTATGCAAGACATTATGACACAGTAATGGTAACCACAAGTTAACTAAAATCATTAAAAGATGTGGAAATATCAATAATTCTTGGAATAGTTGGATTGACTAGAGATGCAAAATTTGGAGGTGCAAAATTTAGATTGTTGCAAAAATACTCCTACATACAAACCTTGTTCTTGATGTTCTTCCACCCACAATGAAGTATGTTTTGTGATATTTAAATCATTAAAAAACATAAACCTTTAGTTTTTTCAATTTATTTACTTATAATTATTTTTTTGTTAAAAAAAAAACATAAGCCTTTGGCTTGATCAAATTTTGAACAAAAGAAAAGAAAAAACTATAGTATAATTCCATCTATCACTTATAAATAAATGGCTAACTAGAAATGGTAAATAAACATTCTATAAATATGTCAAGATTTTCATCCTCAAATTTTAGCCAAAAATGTATATACAATAATTTTTAAAATATTTGATTAAAAAATTACTATATATAAACATAGCTCACAATTAAATCTAATCTAAACAATAATAATATCAAAACCAATATTTCTAAATTATTGATGAAATATTATAATAAATATGTATATATACCTATGCGATGTATACATTTTAAAAGTTAGATAGAAAAAACAAAGCATGTTATTCTAAACATTCATAGTAATATAAAAAAGATATATTCATTAAAATGATTTATAGTATAATAAATTAAAAATAAAAATATTTAAATTTATAACCAGATTTTCCTATAAAATGATAATAAATTAAGCATACAGAATTTGAATAAATTTATTGTTGTGGCAGTAGTATGTTCAAAATGCAATCAAGGACCAAGTGGATATGGCTCCTTCATAGCATCACATCAAATATTGTCCCTTTATTTGAATCGTTCTAATAATGAAGTTCCAGTGTAGTAATGAAATTTCAGTGCATAGAGGATTCCTTTACAGGAATAAAGTAAGCATTCATGGTTTCTTTCTTTAAAATGAATTTATAGTCAAGTACTTTAGTTGGGATACCATTTATTTCATTTAATTTACTTTTATAAAGAATCAACTTTGGCCAGCATTTACTTTTATAAAGAATCAACTTTGGCCAGAACTTACTGCAAAAAGTCTCTGCATAAACTTGGAAGGTTATCAAAAGTCATTTGACATCATTTCTTATGGATCCATATTGATCTTCAACCACACTAAACTTTACTAAAACAGTGCTGATTTAAAAAAAGAAGAAGATAGATTTGAGGAGTTTTCCCCTTTTTAATTTGATTCATTCACTTTAATGTGAAATTATTTTCCCCTTTTAATTGGATACATTCACTTTAAAGTGAAATGGCAGAAAACATTAAAATTCGATTATTCACTAATGTAAATAATAATCTATTTATAGAATATTTATTAATTTAATTTGTTTTAAATATATATATATATATATAAATTATATATCTCACTTTTCACTCTGAATTTAAAATTTTAAAAAATTACTCTATTTAATAAATTATAAACCATTTAAATTAATCATATTTGTTTTTTTTTTTTTCAAGTTTGGTAGGATTATACTTTCATCATGTCCAACTTATTTTCAAAAATTATTTTATTTAATGAATCGTAAATCATTTAAATTAATAATATTTGTTTTTTGTAAGTTTGGTAGGACTAAATCTTCATCATGTCCGATTTCGAATTTAAATTTTTCAAAAATTATTTTATTTAATGAATTGTAAACCATTTAAATTAATAATATTTGTTTTTTGTAGGTTTGGTAGGACTACATCTTCACCATTAATAATATTTGTGTGTTTTGTAAGTTTGGTAGGACTAAATCTTCATCATGTCCAATTTCGAATTTAAATTTCTCAAAAATTATTTTATTTAATAAATTTTAAACCATTTAAATTAATAACATTTGTTTTTTGTAGGTTTGGTAGGACTACATCTTCACCATGTCCAACTTTTCTCACCTGCGAGATAACATAAGATTTGAACCCCATAAGATTTGAACCCAATACTTCTAGTTCGGGGGGATATCATAAGATTTGAACACAAGATTTCCAGTTCAGTGAGACTTCATTTTCATGGCCATTGCCAATTGAGCTACCCCAAGTGAACAATAATATTTCTTTTTAATATAACTAGTTAATTGTAATTATGACCAGTTTAAATTCATCTTAGTTTCAAATATATCAAGGGTCGAGGGGATCAAATCTCTTGATATGCAAAACTATTTTAAAGTGAAAAGAGATTTGATCCCTCTTGGCCCTTGGTAGATCTGGAGTTAAGATGGATCTACTCTAGTTTAATTTCCCCCTTTAAACATGCTATATTCCACCATCTACTGGTATGCAAACATCTTTTAAAGTGAAAAGAGATTTGATCCCTCTTGGCCCTTGGTAGATCCAGAGTTAAGATGGATCTACTCTGGTTTAATTCCCCCCTTTAAATAGACTATATTCCACATGAATATTGTGAGTGAATACCATGAAATTATTTTATTGTAACATTTTTTTATTATTTTTATTTTATTTTAACCGGTTAAAAATACTACTATGTTACTGATTTTTTTTTATTTTTTATTTAAACATCTCTTCCATACTGGGCTAGAGAGTGCCTTCTTAGCAAAATTGATTATGTATGTCTTTTTAGAGTGATTTCTCTCCTTTCTTTTTCTCTTCTCTCTTTTTTTTTTCCTTCTTCTTCTTCTTATTACAGAAAAATATTATATCATAGATAGACTTGCTATTAGTTTGCAAACTGGGAAACTAGACCAATAGCTGAGTTTCAATTTTTTCATATTTCTAAAACTCTTTTTGACTTGTACGATGAACAACTAAACTATAAATACAAAAGTTATGCCTAAACATGGCACCAAAAAAGTCATGTCTCCTAACAATAACTAAGAGACTTGGACCATGCATCATTAACTCATAGGGAATCCACTTGAATTGGTGGTTGACAACTGCTCTTCTCCTATGAAGAAGAAAAGGAAATATTGGTCTACTTTTTGGCCAGAACATTGATCTTCCAATCCAGCTTATCAATGTTTTGTTCATCTCTCTAAGACAGATCATTATGTCTTGTTGGGTATTTGATCAATCTACCAAGATCTGACCCATAATGTTTTTGATGTGCCAATAGAGAGTGACTATTTGCAAATTAGTAGTTTGTCTTGCCCTAGTGTTGGGACCAATATCAAGAATCCATTGCCATGCATCTCTTTCAATATGTGATTTAGAATCATATGATGACATTGATGCTTGACTTCTCCTTTAATTTCTTCAATGAATTGATGGATTATGCTTGGAATGGCCTAAGTGTACATATTCATGGCATCTCGAGCCAATGCATTGGCTCTCAGTTGAGAACCTAAGGTCTGTTAATTCTGGTACAACAAGTTGGAGGGTTCACCTCTTCTACCTCATCCATGGCATCCTAATGAAAGGTTATGCCAAACCATTAGGGAAAAAAGATATGTGTTCACCCAGAGTGAAAGAACCTACAAAGAGAGAAACCACCGTACGAACACAACTGTAAGGGGACAACACATAGACTATAAGGATTTAAGATGGTTAGAAGGGGAAAATGGAAAGCCCAAGGAGAAGGGATACTAGGCATAGAAAGAAGAGGAAAAAGTTACAAAAAGAGTCTGCTAAAAAGGTGGTCTAAGAAAGAGAATCAGGGAATGCAAGAGAAGAAGGGGAGATAGATAGTGCAAGGAGAAGGTAATTCCCTTAAGAAAGATAATAAAACCTCGAACAATAGATAAGTGAGCAATGAAAAAACCCCAAGTTAGATAGACAACAAGACATGAATACCACTATATTTCCCAAAAACATGACTAATGAAAGGTCTCCTGACATGCTTTTAAACCTAAGAAAAAAAATGAGCTATCCAAGAGGACTAAAAGCCAAGGAATGAAGTAATTTCCATAATTTAACACTCAAAACCAACACTGCAAAGGAAATATAAAACAATAAGATGAGGACCACAAACATTTCTTAAAGACACAAAATAAGCCACCTTATCACGACGTCCCGATACCAAACAACATGGGTTTGGTTCTTCGAAACCCAAATCTAGTTAAATATAGAATTAATCTTGTCTTTCACTATCACCTACAACATTATGTCAAGAATCATAGGGTGAGTATTGAAGTTACAACTTCTTAGACCCAAATTCTCTTGAAAATATTAGATCTTTAGTCATGTTGTGATCCTCCATGGTCTACTTCATTATGCTATGATTGTTGGTGCAACTAGCTAGCCTTTCATATGCTAGCCCCCTTTCATTCATTAAAACCTTTGTCATATATCAACATGTGGCGGTTTTCCATCATGGCACCCACAATGGGGGTCATAATCTGTGTATGTTATTTCTGGACTTGATACTCTAAGAGGGATTGGATTGATTCCTACCAGTCACAATCCAAGATCTCTTCCCTGAACTTGAGTCCCTCAACAATGAGTTGGTCTGCAAATTGATTGTTAGCGTGATGAACTTGAGTGAGTAACAAAGCAACAATATGGGATAAGAGAACTTGGAATTTTTTGAAGCTTACTTGAAGCTTCCAATTGTGAGATAACTTAGAGTGGCTAGAACCATTTTGAATATTTTTAGTAGAAGATATAATGAAATTTGAGTCCCCTTTTATACTTGGTTAATGAAGATTTTTTCAAGTGAAAACATTGAGACGATATTCCAAAGAAAATATCTTTGTTGCATTATTGTTATCCACCCCAGATGGCCTGCATAAATGTGAAAGATTATCCCTTGAGAGTAGTGGAAGGCCCCATTAAAAATTGCAGGGCTTGGATTTCCTTTTGAAGCCCAATTGAAATTTAGTTTAACAAAATATTTCAGAGGAGTAGACCACTGAGTCGATCTGGAAGCGATAGGTGGACTATGAGGATTAATAAAAATGAAGTTGGGATGTTGAAGATGAAGAGAGGATAAAATGGCTTTATCTTAGGTGTTGACATTCTAGTCTTGTTGAATCCAAGGAGTGAGAAGCATTGTTTCTCAAAGTTGTTCCATGATGACAAGCTAAACATGAATTGAGGTGAGCTCAATATTTATGAAGAGTGTCCTATTTATTTATTTCCAGACATTCTATAAAATAAATCCAGGGATGAGCTACCATGCTCTATTAACAATTAGGTAGGATAAAGGTGATGTCGTTCATTTAATAATAGTAGTGTAGATGTTTCCTTTGTTCCTATTTGATTTCCTAAAAGTGATTGAAAATTGATCCCAAATGATTGAGGAGAAAAGGAAATAATTCTGGAGATGTTCAGTTGATTGTTCATTATTATGACAAATTAGACAAATAGAGGGCCCATGGAAAACTTTTTTTTGAAGCTTATCCCAAGTTAAGTTTTTCTAAAAAAAAGTAACCAAAGAAAAAGAGTGATTTTTAGTTAGTGTTTAAGTAACTAGAGGCTCTTATAGGACGCAATAGTGTTTTGGGATTCAATGGTTGAGCTAACATTGTAGGCTTCTTTTAAATAGAAGGTACCTTTCAGTTTATGTCCCCTTCTGAGGATGTACGGGCCTTCTTGAATCATGATTTTCCTATTTTTGAGCTCCTCTTCAAATTTGGAAAGCTAAAGTTGGGAAATGTTGGGGAGCTCTTGAGGTTTTCTGATCCCAATGATGCCAATGAGAAGTACCTTAGGATGAGTACGAGTAATGAGAAACCTCCATTTTACCTCTTGAGATTAAAACATCCTTAATTGTTGTAATTTCTTCCTCCTCTATTGGTGGCCATTGTTGCCAAGAATCTTCCTAGAAGAAAGCCAATTATCCATTTATAATTTCCCAAAATCTTTACTTTTGAATTAGATGTATGTTGGTCCATGTTGCATTCCAGAGATGTGATCCTTTAATATTTCCTTCTATTCTAGTTACTTGTTCTTCTCGTATTGAAGGGGCATAATTTTTCCTCCAAATTCCACTCCATAAGGAAGTTGGTTTTGTAATCCAACACCACCAGAGTTTAGCCCCAAGAGTGTTACAGAGAATTTATAAACCTCAAAGGCTAAGCCCCCCTTGAAATTTGGGTTCACAATGTTCATCCCTAGCTGCCAAGTCCCATTTTTTCTCCAAATTGGCCCCTAAACATAAAAATCTGTATTTTGATTTTCTATTTTCTATAGAAAATCCTCAAGGAGTAGCCGCCACTAAGAGCATACTTGGAATTTTGGTGATTTTGAGACCATGGATATGCTTCTAAATTAAGATGATACTAAAATAATTTGGCACCCTTCCACATATACTCATATAATCTACGTTCCTAAGAGATGAGGGTGGGAAAAGTAGGTTTCAGACAATTGGTTATGCCTTTGGAGAAAATTTCATAAATCACATTATAGAGAGAAATGAGTTGAAAGTTCTAGGTGTACTCAAATTTGGATTTGTTAGGAATAATAGCTATCAAGGTAGCATCAACAGAAGAAGAGATGGAAGAAGAAGAATGAGAGGCTTCAATAAAATGCCATAAATCTTCCCCTAGAATTTTCCAAAAATGTTGAAAGAATTCAGTTGGAAATCCATCTGATCCAGGTGATTTTTCATGTTGACATGTTTGTCGCTACCTCTTGAACTTTATTTATTGTGATATATTTAATGAGGAGTGAATTCTTCTCTGTGGAGATGAGTTTATGAATGTGCTTGATGTTATTCTTGATGGCTTTTCTTTGGTCCTTAGTAGGTTTAGGGAGGAGATTTTGAAAGTGTTTCATTAATTCTTAAGTGATATCCTTATGATCTTGAAATTTTTGAATGTTTTAACCCTATACAAAAGTACCTGCAAATGAATTCTAATATATATATATATATATATCTACGAGAACATAAAATATACATAGATATTTTCTCATGGAACCCAAATTGGAAAAAATAGATTGATTTTCCATTATATTCCTTTCAATGTCACAATACATTATATACATGTCGAAGCATTTATAAATCCCCAATTCATTAATTATGTATTAGAACATAATTGTAGTTCCCTTGACCATCTACAAAATACCATGGGAAAAAAAATCATGCATAAAACCACTAGTGGGTGTACCCAAAACAATCGGGGGCTATCCCCCCCCAGTAGGGAGGGCTACCACCCCCTACACTCGATGAAATGTAACAACCCCTAAGACTAGTTGTGCAAAGAATCTAACACATACCCGACATTCTTCCACTTGTTTTCTTTACACACAGAGCCCTATAAGAGTGCATAATAATCGGTCCAAGCCCACAATGCCCTCTACACCAAGGAAACTTCTTAGTGCTCACAAATTTTGTCAATGCATCTACAACATTTTTCAAAGTGTCCACCTTTACGAGCAACACCTTTTTGGCTTCAAACATATCTCTCACAAAAGTGATACTGGACATCAATATGCTTTGTTTTTTAATGACAACTATGGTTCTTTTCCAATAAATTGCACTTTGGTTGTCACAATCTATCCTTTTAGCTCATTGTACCAACCCCTTAACTCAACACAATATCTGCAATCAAACTGCTTCCATGCTTGCATGCGTTCCTGGCATGTATTCAACTTTTGTAGTTGAAAGTGCCCCTACAAACTATCTCTTGCTCATCCAACCGACTTCTCCTCTAAATATGTTAAACACATACCCTCTTGTAGATCTTCTCTGATCCTTATCTCCAGCCCAGTCTGCATCAACAAATCCACGTATGTCCAACATTTTGTCCAATCATGGTCTTCCTTGGTAGCACAAACCATAATCAGTAGTCCCACACAAATACCTGAAAAACCTACTTTACTATTATCCAATGCTCCTTCCCTAGTTTTGACATAAACATGCTCAATACTTGCAATGCATATCCAATGTGTGGTCTCATATAGACCACCGCATACATCAAATTACCAATCACACTCGCATATGGAATAAAGGACATGTCCTCTTCCTCTTCATATGTCCTAGGACACTATTCTAGATAACTTTACACCTATAGGAATGGGAACCTTCATCAATTTACTATCCTACATATTAAAGCTCCACAATACTGTCTCGGAATATTTCCTTTGGTTTAACCCGAGCTTTCACTTTTCCCAAACTCATTTAATTTCCATGCCCAAAATGAAGTTTGCAGCACCAAGATCATGTTGAATTTAGAGAACAATTAGGTCTTCACATCTTGGATAATTTCTCTATCATTACCAATTAGTAAGATATCATCCACAAATAATACCAAATAAATAAAATGATCACCAAGTAATTTAAAATAAACACAGTGATCTGATTTGCTGCTTGTCAAGCCAAGTCCATGTATATATGTATCAAATTTCGCATACCACATCATTGGTGTTTACTTTAACCCATACAGATGCTTCTTTAACTTGCACACTAGTTCTTTCTTACCCTTCACTACAAAGCCTTCGGGTTGCTTCATGTAGATATCTTCTTCTAGATCCCCATGTAGGAACGTTATCTTCACATCCATTCATTCTACGTCAAAATCAAAAGTAGCAACAACAAATAAAAGTAGTCTAATAAAATATAACTTGGAAATAGGAGAAAGAATATGGCCAAAATCAATTCCCTACACCCGGTAATAATCTTTCACTACTAACTAAGCTTTGTATTTCTCCATTTTTCCTTCTACATTCAGCGTCTCCTTAAACACCCATTTGTTGCTAATGGGTTTTCTTCCAGCCAACAACTCTACCAGATCCCAAGCCTCATTCTTGTCCAGGGTTTCCATTTCTTTAACCATGGACTTTTTCTAGAGTTTTCCATCCTCTGAATCCAATACTTCATTAATAGTTTTGGGATCATCATCAATAATAGATAAAACAAAATTTGAACGGAAATAAGATGGAGTGTACCTCTCTGGCTACTTTCTTTCCTGAATTAATCTCCTCAAAACTAGAGTGTGTGGTTCTTCTTCTTCTAACTATTGTTCTTCTATGGATTCTAATTCTTCATCCTTCATATCAAATTCTATCTTCTCTAGTTCCTTTTCCATCAGCAGGACTTCATGTTTCATGACATACTTCACTTCGCTAAATACCACATCTAAATTTTACACTACCTTCTTTGTTTGTGGGTTCCAAATCTTGTAACCTTTTAAACCATATTTATACCCAAAAAAAGATGTTCCTTTCATATTTACTATCCAACTTGGCTTTTCCCCTTTGGAACATGTACATATGCATCACAACCAAATACCCTGAGACGTGAGAGATATGGTTTCTTACCATTCCATACCTCATGTGCAGTGTTGTCCTCCAATATTGATGAATGTGATCTATTGAACATGTAACATTCAATATCCATTCCCTCTGCCCATAATTATTGTCTAACCCAACAACACTAAGCATAATCCTTTCCTTTTCCATGAGCGTCCTATTCATTTGTTTTGAAACTCCATTTTGTTGAGGTGTATATGGAGCAGACTTCTATTGTGCTATGCCACTTCTTACAAAACTTTTCGAATTCTTTCTTGTAAAACTGTCAACCAATATTTGTCCTCAACACCTTGATCTTCTTCTTGTCTGATTTTCCACTAGAGCCTTAAATTCTTTAAACTTGTCAAAGACTTCAAATTTCTTCCTTAAGAAATATATCCATGTATTCCTCAAGAAGTCAGCTATAAATTAGATGTAGTACATAGATTTACCCAGTGATGGAACTGACATAGGTCGAAACAAATCACTATGCGCAAGCTCTAATATTCCTTCTACCCTCTTAGAACCAAACGAAAAAATCACGCAATTATGCTTTCCATATACACAATGTTCACAGAAATCAAAATCCAAAGAGAAATTAGACATACTTTATACCATATCATTACCATGCAATATTCAAAAGACCTTCTCTCTAACATGTCCCAGTTTTTTATGCCACAACATAGTCTTTTCTCTAGAGACTACAAGGTTTTATGGTCCACTTTCAAGAAAAATAGAACTATTACAACCATAAATAATAGTACTTCCCAACAACTTGTATAGAGTTCCGACCTAAAACCCTTGCATTAACACCAATTCTCCTCGAACTATTTGATGAGCACCAGTATTGCAGCAAGAATGCTTCAACTCCTGGAGTTACCAACTTTACTTTATCAACTCGAGATTTGTACAAACTAGGAGGTGACAGTGTTGTATACACAAGTACAAGTGATGGTTTTGCCTTTTGTCACTATTCAGCTAGTGAGAGACCACTAGGGTTTTCAATCCAGACTTCTATGGATTCAAAAGAAGATTGATTGTTGATGAAAGAAAGAGAGATATACTCTAGGAGAAAGCTTATCTACTGCAATTAAGGAAAATGACTGAAATCCTATGCTAAAACACACCCGAAGTCTCTAACTAACTGTTGAGAAACTATGCTTTACAAAAATTCCAAACCAACATGTATGAAATGATACTATCTAAAGCATGGAAGTTGAAGACATCAAACATCACTATTGTGCATGTAAAGGACTTAAATAAATCTGTTTTGTTCTTTTTATTCTTTTTCTAGAAAGTCAAGTGTAAATCCTAATCTCTTTTGGTGATGTGGCAGGTGGTTTAGTGATGATGGTGGATGGTTGGGAGGTTTAGGAGATGATTGGAAGGTCTGGGAGACCCTTGGGTGACCTAGTGTGGCTTCCTTGAGGTTTTCCCTCAATTCAGCCACAAAACAGGCCGCCACAGGAAAACCTACAGGATTCCTTGTATTTCTACAGGATACATCCGAGAGAAAAACAATGGTTGTTGGAGGTGATGGAAGGCTTAGGGAAGGTGGTGGATGGATGGAACAGAGTGAGAAAATTCCCAGGATCACTCAGAACTTAATACCAAGGTTAGGAGTTGGTTGGATTCACTCAACATTCTTGGATGGATTTGTATGTAAAATGATGAGATTGGTGAAGATCTTGGTGAAAGAAAGGGATGATTATGAATGTATGAAGTTGGGAGGTGGTTTCCTCATATGATATCCCTTTAGATTTCTGAAGCACACACTCTACATCAAACATTTATAATTTCCACAAAGTCATGTAAACAAGAAGAATTCTAACAAGCTAGAAAAGCAAAATTTAATGGACTAGTTGTCTACTTCATGCATGAAGAAAATTGCTGAACATAATGGAATCATGGATGGGATCTACTGAAAGAATGAAGATGGAAGATATGGCAACTAAATCCCACACTTGAAAAAATGATCAAATGCTAGTTTAAGTACAACAAACTCTAAATCTTATGAAGAAATGGAAATCTGTCTTTATGGGGCTGCTTAAGGGTCTTTTCCTCAAATCATGATCCCTGAGGGAAGAAGTGAGGCCAAGACACCCACTGACAGCTTTTTGGTGCTCCTTTTATCTCTTCTACCCTGCTACTGAAGTAAAGCACAAATGGAAGCAAACTAATAACCAACTAATCAAATCCACAATACTTGCAATGAAATACTTCTAGAGACAATTTTTACCATGAACCTATGAAACTAAGCTAAGAATACAGATACAAGAAGAGGAGCCTTTGGTGCTAGGGTTGGGCCGTAACCCAAGAGCTTCATCTCTTTGAGTCAACTCAGTGTTGGATCAAGAAAAATCTCATTTTCATTGTCAAAACAGAAAATTACATCAATGTCTTCCACAAGTCTGGAGCTCTAAAATAACTAGTGTTTTTGCAACAAAAATTCGAATCCTAATGAGGCTCTAGGCCTCTATACTTATACAACTGAAGTTTCCAACGACTTCCTTAAATCTGGGGAGGCTCAGCTCCTAAACTTGAGATGAACTAACTCTTTGTCTATCACTTGCTCGGTTGCCTTTTGATCTTCATGACTTGTTTTTTTGCACTCCGAGATGGTGTGATTAATGGAGGAATATTCGAGAGGGGGAGGAGTAAATGAGGAGGATTTACCTCCTATAATCTCTCTCCCTTGTCCCATTCAATTTTCAAACCTTAGTCTTGCGAAAATTCCTTGGTTTTCTCTTCCAAACCTACATTCAAAGCATATTAGTCCACTAGGCATAATATCTCATTTTAATTCATCTCATTAGACAAAATATAATCAAAACATGTAATAAGTTGTGAGAAGAGTTGATTTGACTAAGCTAGGAGGTGAGTTAAGGCCCATATAATTACCCAATGATGAGGCTCATCATCACCCCCTACTAAAAGTGTTGTTAATCCTCTGAGAAACTCAATCAATATCCATGTCTTTCATAACTTTAGTGGCTTCCCTGACATCCCATGCCTCTGGTGTGGTTTCTTCTTCTTGTGCATAGAATCTTGCCTTATTTTCTACCTCCTCCCACTTCCTTCTGTCTTCCTCTTCCTTCCTTCCTTCCTTCTAACATCCCCAAGAGAAGTAGGGGATAGGGTTTCATGCCAACCCAATTAACTTTGAGCCTTTGAATGGATTGCTTGTACGTGGGTGTCCTGTTCAGTGCTTCTCTCATCCTTTGAGGAGAGTGGTACTCTCTGATCTTCAAACTATATGGCAATGTATTCCATATCATTAGGCAAGCTTGCATGTTGTCATCCCCTAATAATATGAACACGTCCTCAAAATGTGTAATTTCTTGCTCTTGGGCAGCATGATACCTGGGTGCAAGTTGAGGATCATTTGCAATTAAATTATGTGTACTAATGAGTGCCATTGGATTGGACTTCTCAGCTCTGATCATAAGAGGCTATGTTTGTTCTCTTTCCAGTACCTTCTTCATTTTTGTAGCCCTTGCTTCCTCATGGTTCATCTATGATGCCAAAGCCATCAACTGTAAATCCCCTAGCTTTGTATTAGGATCCCATACATTCATGTATGTCAAGGCCATGTTATGCAAATAAAACTCAGACATCTTGGCCCTATCTTCCAAGATGCTTTGATCACAAAGATCAATGAACTGTCTATAATCCTAAAATGGCATAATGCCTCTTTGTGCTAGGGTCTTGATTTGGAACTGCAACCACTCTTCCTTAAGGTATAGTGCATAAGAATTAGTTGCCATCCTGCACTGGACTGCTTCCAAAGGGAGATTGGCCATGGACGCCAATTGATTCTCTATTTCTTGTAGCTGTCCTTTCAACCATGTATTTTCTGCTTCTAACTAATTTTTCATGATGGCCTCTCTGCCCCTCAAGCTACTTAGCTCTTTGTCCATCTCTTTGAGCTTCTCTTCCATGTGACCAATGTCCTTCACTCCATTGGACTTGGCAATCTGCATCCATCTATGAGTTGTGGCTCTCTCTTTCTCAAGCTCAAAGAATAATGGAATGGCGAATTTTTGTGGAATGACCCTACCCCCCTCAATAAATCTGTAGTAGGAGTCAATGTTAGGTTGAGGAATAGGCTCCTCTAGCTCTAGGTCCTCTCTCTTTGGTTCTGAATGCTTCTTTCCTCATCCAATTTTTGAGTTTCCTATAGGTTTAGTAGAATTTCCTGTAGGATTGCCTCTGCTTCCTATAGGTCCTGATATGTATCTTGTAGGATGCCTTTTCCTTTGGATGAGTTAGACCTGGTTATAGGCCTTCTCACATAGGTGATAGGAGACTTACAGGAGGTTTGGGATGAGGATCCTTCTTCTTTAGTTTTTATAGGAGGAGCCATCTTCTCCTGCTGTTTAAGTGAGTCCTCCATAACAATGGGAACCTTTGTTGGAGTTTGGGGTTTTCTCTACCCTATCCTTGTTCTTTTCCTTATTCTGAAGTATAAGGGGGTTTTCCTGTGTCTTTTTCCTTTTTGTTTGATAGGGGTGCTAAGGGAAGTGAGGGCAGCTACTGCCTCTCCCTCAGTTGGTTCTGGAGACACCCTAGGTGACTCCTTCTTGTCTTCTTCCTACTCTTTTCCATTTCCCTTTTCCTCTATGTTTTCCCCTCTTCTTATCCTTCTAGATCCTCATCTGTTTATCAGTCTCCTCCTTGACATCTTCCTCTCTTTCCTCATCACCTCCCTTCTCTTTCTCCTCTTCTTCCTCCTCATCTATCTCATCTTCATCCCTCTCTGCTTCTTATCCATATGTTTTAGTTTCTTCCTCATCTTCTTCGCTAACAGTAGGACTAATGTCATATGTGAGGGCTTTGATATCCTCCTCTGTCTGCATGTCTCTGAAAATTTCCCATTGGATAGGAATTCTGAGGTTGTGGAGGGCATCTTCTATGATGATTCTAATTAACCCATGGTGGGCTAAATGTTGGTGGTTTCCCTCCTGCACCTTTATGCTTGCATCTATCAGTGATTGCAGAAGAAAGTATGGTATGTTGAGCTTGTGGTGAGGAGGTGTTTCTGCTCCAAACCTCAACTCTTCAAGAAGCCTAAAGTGATACCCATAAACGACACTATACCTACCTTCTCATGATATGTATTTAATAAGGTGGTATCTTACCGCATTCCAGGGTTATGGTAGGCTTGCTTTCCTTACTCCATTTTTGTCCTCAATGGGCTCTTCTCCCTCTAAAAAGAACTTCTTCTTGGAAATCTGGCTATCTCCCTTGTCTTCCTTTCTCCAAGGCACTCTTAGGGGAAGTGTGGTAATTCCACTTATGAGTTCAGGGGTGAGCTCTATGGAGAGGCCTCTCACCACAACAGTGGCATGGGATCTAGTCAGTGGCATGAAGGAGAGAGCAAACTCTCAGGCCACTCCACCATAATACCCCCTTAATTTCTCAAAATATCCCATCCAATTGTGCCTCGTGAAGATTTCTAACACAGGAGGGTGTTGGTGGATTCTCACCATATTAATGGGATCCCTTTTATTAAACCCCCCTATCATTTTGGCTGGTGAATTATGAGGAGTAGAGATGGTTGACAAAGATTTTAATGCAGAAGTAAATGGTTCTGAAATAATTGTGGAGTCAATCCCCTACACAGCTACTAAATTCACTCAAACTAGGAGATTTTTGTGAGCAATTCACTTGGAAAAAGGGAAGTAAATACACAGCATACCTCCTCATGGCGTTTGTTGTGGCCAACCCCTGTGTATCCCCTTCTGAAACTGCTCTCAGCCAATCCTGTAGATTCTCTCTATCCTGTAGAATTCTTATGTGATCCTGTAGGATTTCCTATGCAATCCTGTAGGAAGTCCTGTGTAAGAGAAAGGTGGAATTTTCTCTTCTGTAGGTTGCCTGGGTACGAGAGCAACTTTTCTAGAGTGAGCCTCGAGGAGATGAATGAATGAGTGCATGGGGATCAATAGTTATTTCCTCCTATGGTCAAGTTATGTGAAATGGCGTGCTAACAACGGAGGTGCATTTTCTGTTTTTGGACCGTTGGTCCCCACTACCACCTCATCATTCCCCTCTCCTCGTAATCAACTCCTAGTTCATGCCTCTGTAGAATTAACTGTTTTTGTCCTTCTCCTCTCTTTTTTTGACTTGACTGTTGCCATGTGTGGGAGGACCAAATGTTTTGTCTTCGTCGACTGAACGAAGGTGGCCAAGTTAACTGGCCACCTTTTGCTTATAAACGAACTCACTAACAACCTTTACATTTTTTCACTACATAATGCAAATGAGAGAGTGATCGAGATACTTGCTTGTAGTGCTAATACCTTTCTGCAGTTTTTTAAAGACATGAGGTGCTTGTTGTGTGTTAGCTGCATGATATTTTTCCTTCCTTTTTTATTTTTCTCTGATGATTCCTTTGATGTGCAAGTACCTGGCGTTGAAGATGATGGTGTTGTTGCTGCTCTAGAGCTCCTTTTTCCCTTGGATCTTCATGCTGGAAGCTTGCTGCTACTTATGATTTTTATTCTGTGGGATAAGTTGCTATAGGATTTCCTACAAGATGTCCTGTAGCTACTTCTCCCTCAGAACTCTTAATCATATACTCTGCTAGGATTTTGAAGATGATGACATGGATAGAGAGGAGGTCTAGGAGTGTGAATAATGAGGAATGCACTCAGGTGTTGTTCCTTTCTTCCCTCTTGTTTCATTTTATCTGTGTTTTCTCTTGAGGATTGTGATTTTTTATTTTTTTTTAAACTGATCTTGTTATGATGAATGCAGGGGAGATCAAGGTGGAGAGAGGTATGGTACTGAAGTGGTGATGTAGGGATGTTATTTTTTTACATGGCATGTCATTTTCTTGCCCTAGGTTCACTTCTTGTAGGATTCTCGAGCCACTGTAATTTATACAGGATCATCCTGTTGAAAATAGCAACAAGAAATGCTAAATATAGAAATGATAAAAATAGCATTTCTATAAATAGAATTTCGAGATACATTCCAATTTTAGTTAGTCCCTGAACTAAAATTGAGAATTAAAATTCGAAGTTGATCTTAGCAGCTGTTTGAAAAATAATTAATTAAATCATCTTGAGTTAATTAGTTGGAGAAAATCAAACATGAAGTCTATGTGAAGACATGCAACAATTATCCCTTTGATTGAGGAAGTTATCCTTTAATTAAGGAGATCAGGATGAGTTGTACTTTGAGTTGTAATTAGTTAGCTCAGTTAACGAAGTTAAGTCCACTTAGATTAGTTACAACAGTTTGTGGAACTGATTGTGAGTTCAATTAGTTAATGCATGCATGCATGTAACTAGTGTACTTCAGATAACTAAATATTCTCTCATAAATAAATCATGCATGTCAGTTCAGACAAAGACCCAATTGAGATCAAAGGATGGGACATTGTACTATCAGTTGTAGGAATATTCCCACGAGGATATCTCTTGCATGCAAAAGGAATTCATTCCTTGAGGATTACGCAGTTTAGTCTGAGGACAATGTTGTATGTGAGAGGAGATTTCACACAGGTGGCAGCCAGAAGACCCAGGAGAAACTGCGAAAGGAAATAGGAGGCTTGGAGGAAAGAGGAGAAGGCATATGTATTGTCTCTTCTATCTATGAGATGCATTAAGGGATTGTACTGAGAGCTGGATAGCTTGTGAGCTAAAGCTTTGTGTAATCTGAAGATATTTCCACGTGTATGATAATAAAAAGATAAGGGTTTTTAGCTGAGGCTTTCCCAAGAGTATTCTTTTGTGTTCATCTGTGATTGTTTCTTCTTCATCTGTTATATGTGTTCTATTTGATCTTTCTGAAAATCGATCAAGCTTCCGTAAGTTTGTCTGTAGAAGTAGATCAAGTATTTTGTTGTAGTATATTACATTATTAGGTGATCTACATTGAGAGTTTTTACATGGTATCAGAGCAAAGGTGATCAAAGCGAAGAATAATATACAAAGAAGGGAGAAGTTTGAAGGTTGAAGTTCTTAATTATAGAAATTGAGTTCTTATCACATCTCAAATTTCACTAATGGAATTCAACGGTTTCAAACTCGAGTATGCCCTGGATTGCAACTCAAATTATATAGCCTGGAAGGATTGCATTGAAGCAGTATTAGAGGACAACGGTTTGAAGGAATTCATTGATCAAGAAATCCCCAAGCCAGTAGCTGCTAATGCCCAAGAATTGGCGGAATGGAAGAAATGTGTGGTTAGAGCGAGGAGGATTCTTCTAGAGGGAGTTCGAGACCACATTGTCTTGAGTCTCCATGGGAAGGAGACACCGTTTTCAATGTGGAAAACTTTGAAGGATCTATATTAGAACAATAGTGATCAGAGGAAGCTAGTGATGAAAGACAAGCTTTCGAAAATCAAGTGTGAAAAGGGAGACATGATCTCTACATATTTGAACAAGCTCACCACCTGCAGGGATGAGCTTGGAAGTGTAGGAATAAAAAAAGCCAATGATGACATGGCGAGTCTTACTCTCCTCGGTCTTCCTAAGAGTTGGCATAGCTAACAAGACTCAACAAATGGAAGAGAGAAACTACTAGATTGGGAATGACTATGGTCGGATCTGATGCAGGAGGAGATCAGGAGAAGCACCCGTGATGGATATTCATCAAAGCATGATGATGAAGAAAATATAACCTTAGCGAGTAAGGTGAGGAAAGGGAAAGGGAAGGTTTCCCATTCCAAATCGAGTTGTTCCCATGGTGGGCCATTATGCAATAAATTGTCCACAAAATAAATCCAAGAAGGGATCCTCGAAAGGATCAGATGGAGGCACTAGCCTCATAGTTCGAATTGGATTTCACCCTCATCACATGCATGGTTTCATCGATGGTGGGTTGTGTTTGGTACCTGGACAGTGGAGCCTCATTCCACATGACCAAAGACAAGAGTCTATTCAGTACCTTGGAGGAGAAGGACCTCTAGATGCGCATAGAGATGGGCGATGATGGAAAGCAATGTGTTTCAGGTGAAGGTACGGTTGTGTTTTAGAGGGGGCATGGCACTCCTCTCACCCTAACTGATGTAAAATATGTGCCTGGACTGAAGAAGAACCTGGTGTTCGTCACAATGTTGGAAGACAAAGGCTATGATGTAGTCTTTAGTAAAGGAAAGGCATTCATGAGACACATCGGCATGGGAGAGACCAAGAGAATTAGGATTCGAGTAAAGAATCTCTACAAGTTGGAGGTAGATGACTGTGCTGCATTGAGTTCCAAAGCAGAGTTGGTGCAAAGCCAAGATATTGGTGAGCTATGGCATAGAATATTGGGCCACTTGCACCATGGGGCCTTGATGATCATGCAACAGATTTCTACCAGACTTCCCAAGGGTAAACTTGAGCAATTGGATACATGCAAATGTTGTACCTTGGGTAAGTATGCAAAATATTCCTTTCAGGATCGAGACAGTCGAGTTGGAGCAATCCTGGAGCGAGTTCATACAGATGTGTGTGGACTATTCTCGACAGCCTCCACCACTAAACAAAGGTACTATGTTATTTTCATTGATGATTTTTCTTGTAGATGCTGGATCTATTTCATGCAGAAGAACGATCAAACCTTCTCAAGGTTTTGTGAGTTCAAAGCCTTGGTTGAGAAAGAATCTGGAAAGAAAATAAGGGCCTTGCGAAGCGACAATGGTGAAGAGTATGTCTCTCAACAGTTTAAGGACTTATGTGTAGCAGAAGGAATTAAATGGGGTTTGACGACACCCCATAACCCACAACATAATGGGGTTGCCGAAAGGAATAACAGAATGATTGTGGGAGCAGCTCGAGCGATGCTGCATGACCAAGGCCTACCACTTCATTTGTGGGCTGAGGCATGCAATACAATGGTATACTTATAGAATAGAAGCCCGCATCGTATACTGGGGATGAAGACACCAGAGGAGGATTTCTTCGGGAAGGGACCAGATGTGAGTCACTTCAAGATCTTTGGCTCATCAATATTTTTCCATGTGACCAAAGATGCCCAAAAGAAGCTAAAGCCAATAGCTCATTTGGGGATACTTGTGGGGTACATTGATACACCCCACAACTATCGGGTTTTCTTGCCTACCAGTCAAAGGGCAGTGGTACACAAAGATCTAAAGTTTGACAAGCAGAATACCATGCGAGTTTCCCTTGAGAGGGAACTCAAGTTGCATGCAGAGGAGGAACTTTTGGTTCCTAAGGAGGAGGAGCCTTAGACTGATGCGGAGTAGCAACATGCAGAGGATCCAGGAGTGGAGACATCCACTCATGCAGAGTATTCCAAAGATGGGCAGAAACACTCAAGGGAAGCTGATAGATTGTTGATGGATGCGAGAGAGAATTTGGGACAACCATCTTCACACCGCAAATAGAGGAGGTCCCCTGAGTGGTACACTAGTTACATGGCCCTGGTTGGGGAATGTATAGAGACCAAACCGTCTTCCTTTGAGGAAGCAGTGTAGCAACCAATCTGGGTTGATGCTATGGTGGAGGAGTATGACTCCATAGTTCGGAACAATGTTTGGGATGTTGTTCCAAGACCAGAGAACAAGTCAGCAGTGAGTTCCCAATGGCTTTACAAGGTAAAGAAAGCAACTGATGGTAGTGTGGAGAAACATAAGGCAAGGTTTGTTTCCCATGGTTTCTCACGGGTCGAGGGGATAGACTATGATGAGACTTTTACTCCTGTAGCAAGGTATTCATCTATCAGATCGATGTTGGCATTATCAGCACAGATGGGTTGGAAGATCCATTAGATGGATGTGAAGACTGAATTCCTCAATGGAAAGATTGAGGAAGAGGTGTACATAGAGTAGCTGGAAGGATTTGAGACCTTCGATCGTGAGCTGCATGTGTGCCGACTCGAGAGAGCTTTGTACGGGCTGAAGCAAGCACCTCGTGCTTGGTACACCAGGATCGACAACTATTTCACCGGGTTGGGCTTCACAAAGAGTGAAGTGGATGCAAACCTATACTACATCATGGTAGAAGGTTAGCCATTGATCATTGTCCTTTATGTTGATGATCTAATTTTGACAGGTGATGATCAGTTGATCAAGTCTTGCAAGGAGGACCTTGCAAGAGAGTTCGAGATGAAAGACATGGGTATCATGCACTACTTTCTAGGCATGGAAGTGTGGCAGAAGGACGGGGAAGTGTTTGTGTCTCAAGGAAAGTACGCAAATGAGATACTCAGGAGATTGCAGACTCCTCTAGCAGGTAAATGGAGGAAGGAGGATGCTACTTCAGGTGAGATAGTAGCTACTACTGTGTATCGGCAGCTTGTGGGTTCATTGATGTATATAGTGAACACACAACCAAATTTGTGCTTTGTGGTGAACCAAATGAGTCAAGTTATGATTCAGCCTACCAAGCTATTTTGGAAGGTAGCGA
Organism: Pinus taeda; assembly: GCA_000404065.3. Classification (NCBI taxonomy): domain Eukaryota; kingdom Viridiplantae; phylum Streptophyta; class Pinopsida; order Pinales; family Pinaceae; genus Pinus; species Pinus taeda. Next base: position 41,724 of record APFE030471003.1, read on the forward strand.
AGCATCTGCTAAGATACCTCAGAGGCACATCTTAGTATGGATTATGGTACATACGGACAGAGGGAGTGAAGCTTCTGGGCTTCACAAATGCAGATTGGGTAGGGAGTCCATCAGATCGGAAGAGCACTTCAGGAGGGATTTTCAACCTTGGTTCAACTGCAGTTTCTTGGTACAACAGGAAACAAAGGTCAGTTGCACTTAGCTCAGCAGAGGTTGAATACATGGTTGCCAGTCAGGCAACATGTGAGGCCATTTGGATGAGGAAAATTCTAGTTTGATTATTTGATCAGAGGATGGATCCAACTGTGATCTATTGCGATAATCATAGTTGTATCAAACTCTTTAAGAATCCAATATTTCATGACAGGTCCAATAACATCGATATCTGGTATCATCATCTTCGAGACTGTGTGGTGAAGAGGATCATTTTGTTGCAGTATGTTTCAACCGAGGAGCAGGATGCATATATTTTGACTAAGGCATTATCAAAATGCAAATTCAAGTTTCACAGAGACAGGATAGGGGTGACAGATAATCCCTTTCTTGTTGAGAGGGGCTGTTGAAAATGGCAACAAGAAATGCTAAATATAGAAATGCTAAAAATAGCATTGTTATAAATAACATTTTGGGATACATTCCAATTTTAGTTAGTTCCTGAACTAAAATTGAGAATTAAAATTCGAATTTGATCTTAGTAGCTGTTTGATAAATAAATAATTAATTCATCTTGAGTTAATTAGTTGGAGAAAATCAAACATGAAGTCTATGTGAAGACATGCAACAGTTATCCCTTTGATTGAGGAAGTTATCCCTTAATTAAAGAGACCAGGATGAGTTGTACTTTGAGTTGTAATTAGTTAGCTTAGTTAATTGAGTTAAGTCCAGTTAGATTAGTTCCAATAATTTGTGGAACTGATTGTGAGTTCAGTTAGTTAATGCATGCATGCATGTAACTAGTGTACTTCAGATAACTGAATGTTCTCTCATAAATAACTCATGCATGTCAGTTTAGATAGAGACCCAGTTAATATCAAAGGATGGGACATCGTACTATCAGTTGTAGGAATATTCCCATGAGGATATCTCTTGCATGCAGAAGGAATTAAATCCTTGAGGATTGCGCAGTTTAGCCTGAGGACAATGTTGTGTGTGAGAGAAGATTTCACATAGGTGGCAGCTAGAGGACCCAGGAGAAACTGCGCAAGGAAATAGGAGGCTTGGAGGACAGAGGAGAAGGCATATGTGTTGTCTATTTTGTCTATGAGCTACATTGAGTGGTTGTACTGAGAGCTAGATAGCTTGTGAGCTAAAGCTTTGTGTAATCTAGAGATATTTCCACTTGTATGATAATACTGAGATAGGGGTTTCTAGCTGAGGCTTTCTCCAGAGTATTCTTTTGTGTTCATGTGTGATTGTTTCTTCTTCATCTGTTATATGTGTTCTATTTGATCTTGCTCAAAATCAATTAAGCTTCTGCAAGTTTGTTTGTAGAAGTAGATCAAGTATTTTGCTTTAGTATATTGCATTATCAGGTGATCTACAGTGAGAATTTTTACACATCCTGTAGGTTTTTAGGGGATCCTATAGTTTTATAGGGGATCCTGTAGAAAACATAGTCCCCTTGTAAACTAAACCAAAGGAGTGAAAAAATGAAAGAAATGGAGTGATGAATGATGATGGGTGGAAAAATAAAAGTGTGAGTGCAATAGGTCCCTTTTTTGACTCTCCTTTTTTCTTTGATCATCCTCCTGCTGACTTGCAAACAAAAATTTTTCATGATTTTCTCTTATTTTATTTTATTTTTATTTTTATTTTTTATTTTGAAGACAACTAGTCCGCCTCTAAGAGTATTTCATTCTAGCTGTTTGCCCGGGTGCCTTAAGAGAGGTTTTCACCTAGGGATATTTTCACTTCCTTTTTTTTTCTTTTATGTTTTTTTGACACAATTGGGCTGCCCCAAGAGGTTTTCATCCCACTGGTGGGACTTAGGTGCCTCGTGGAGGTTTTCACCTGAGCCATTTTTTTTCTTAGTGATTTGATGAGGCAAGAGTTGAAACTTGCTCCATCCCATCACTATTTTATTTATACCATCAATAAACTCTTACTTTGACAATGGCCTCTTGTAAACTTTCAGTCCGTGCCCATTAACAAGTAAAGGAATTGCCTCTGCATCTATGGTCCTGATCTACACTGAACCATTATTGTAACATCTCTCTATAACATAAGGCCCCAAACATCCTGTCCTTAACTTTCCCTTAAAGTCTTTATATTTGGAATCATATAACAAGGCCCAATCACCTTCTTGAAATTTCTTATCCTTGATGTTCTTATCGTGCCAGATCTTCCTCTGAAGTTTAGTTACCTCTATGTGTAGGAGGGCCTGCATTCTAAATTCATCTAAACCATTTAACTGAAGCAATCTCTCTTGTTGTGCACTACTGAGATCTAGATCCAGTTGGGTTGTCATCCTCAATGTGTTATACTCAAACTCAATGGATAGCAGGGCCATTTTCCCATAGACCAGCTCATAGGTTGTGAATCCAATGGTGGAATTCCAAGTGGTATTATAGGCCCATGTGGCCTCAACTAGTCTATTTGCCCAATATTTCATGCTGCTGATAACCACTTTGGTTAAGATACTCTCCAGCGCTTTGTTGGTCACCTCCACTTGCCCATTAGCTTGTGGGTGATAGGGAGTGGAGGTCCTATGCTTGATCTTGTGCTGGCTGAGCAAGTCTTCAATCATGTTGGAGATGAACTCGTTGCCTTGATCAGAGACCAATTCTCTAGGGTATCTAAATTTGTAAAATACATTCCCCCTTAGGAAGTTGACCATCTTCTCCTTTGTTGCTACCTTAATTACCTTGGCTTCAGCCCACTTAGTCAGATAGTCAGTGCACACAATGATATACTTATTTTTCTTGGAAGGAGGGTCAATAGGCCCACTGAAGTCCACGCCCCACTTGTCAAATGCCTCAAAATCCACTTGAGGTTGCAGAGGCATTTCATCTCTTGAAGTGGGCTTTCCCATCCTTTGGCACTGATCACACTTACTAGTATATCTTTTCACATCTTGATGAAGAGTGAGCCAATAATACCCAACTTGTAACACTTTAAATGATGTCATCTTTACAACAAAGTAACCTCCACAAGGCCCATCATGACAGGTCAGAAGGATGTCAAAGACTTCCTCCTCCCTGACACATCTTCTTAGAATTTGATCTGGGCCATGTTTGAAGAGGTTGCCCCTAATCTAGGTGAAGGGGGCACTCTTCCTCACAATCTTGCTTTTCTCTTTGGAGGAAAGATTCAATGGGAATTGTGCCTATACCAAATAGTTTACTATGTCATAAAACCATGGAGAGAGAACTGAAATGGTGAATTAGTGCTCATCTGATAACTGATAATCAACCATACCATCTTCACCTGCAGGCAAAGTTAATCTGGAAAAAAAGTCTGCAACCTCATTTTCCTTGTGAGGCTTATCAACAATTGTTAGATCAAACTGCTATAATAAAAGTAACCATCTAATAATCTGGGCATTCACATCAGGTTTATTCATTAAATATTTGATTGCAGCATGGCTAGTATGTACAAATGTTTGATAGCCTGTAATATACTGCCTAAATTTGTTCAATGAATGCACAATAGCCAAGAGATCCTTTTCAGTCACTGTGTAGTTTAGTTCGGCCTTTGATAATTCTTATTGATAAATTAAATGACATAAGGCAATTTCTCATCTATCTAGCCTAAGGCTGCTCCTATGGCTTTGTGTGAGGCATCAACATGAATGTGAAAAAGAAGGGCCTAGTTTGGGCCTCGGATAATCGGTGCAGTGGTTAACTTGTCCTTCCGAGTGTCCAGGGCCTCAAGACAACTTTTTGACCATACAAAATCTAAGTTCTTGGCTAATAACCCAAATAAAGGAGAAGCCAACTTGCTAAAGTCTTTTATAAACCTTCGGTAGTATCCAACTAACCCTAGGAAAATTCTGACATCTCTATGCTTTTGTGGAGGTGGGACCCTTTGGATGATAGCTATTTTGTTTGGGTCCACCTGCAGTCCTTGTTGAGATATTGAATGACCTAGCACGGTCCCTACAGTCATCAAGAATTCAAATTTCTCAGGACTGAGAGACAGGTTCATCTCAATGCATTTGTACAAAACCTTACCTAAGTTGGACAAAGCCTCCTCAAAATCACCCCATAAGGTTTGAAATAATCCATATAGATTTCTACCGCATCATGGACCAACTCAGCAAAGGTACTCAGGACTGCTCTCTAAAAAGTGATAGGAGAATTGCATAGGCCAAAAGGAAGGACCCTATAGACGAAAGTGCCCCAAGGACAAGTGAAGGTGGTTTTTTCCTGGTCTTCTGGGCTGATCTAGATTTGATTGTACCTGTTGAATCCAGTTAGGAAAGAGAAAAACTTTTTCCCTTCCAGGCCATCTAGCACTTGGTCGATGAAAGGTAGAGGGAAATGGTCCTTCTTTGTGGCTTTGTTTAACTCCCTGTAATTGACAAAAATCCTCCACTTACCATTTTTCTTTGGAAACAACACCAAAGGAGAGATCCACTCACTATCTGAGATAGGGTAGATGAATCTTGCATCTAGTAGTTTTTGCAGTTCTTCTTTGACTATATCTTTAAGAGCTGGATTCATCCTCCTTTGGGGTTGTCGGATTGGCTTGCAACCTTCCTTGATATAAATATGGTGAGTACACATTGATGGGTGCACTCCCTTCATTTCTCAGTAACTCCAAGCAAAGGCATCCAGCTGTTCCTTTAGCATGTTGCAAAACTTTTCTTCTTGGAGAAAAAAAAGTGATGGATTGATTTTCAAATTTCTCTCGGGACTGAATTCTATGGTTTTGACACGGATAGGGTTGGAATCGGCTAAGCATAGATCCACTTGATGGTTATTTTGGGTTTCCTTTACTACTTCCTCTAAGGAAAATGTATGGGGGGTTGAAATTTGGAGTATTTGTTCGATCAAATCATTTTCATCCGGCTGCCCCCCTCCCATGGTTGTTTCTAAGGTACAGAGTTGGGTGGAGTAAACTTCATATTCCTCCTCCTCTTCCAGCCACAAAGGTAAGTCACGTTCTAGAGATGGCTCAGCAGGAGGGTATAGGACTAATTGCTTGGACATATGCCCATTCTTGATGGTCATATTTTCAGCTTTGCAGCTAATGTAAGCATCGACAGTGGTTAACCAGGGCTTCCCAAGGATGAGAGGGTAACCAATAAGCTTAGCCTTAGGCTGGAGAACTAGGAAATCTACAGGGTATTCCCAAGAATCAATGGAGACCATCATATCCTCCACAATCCCCTTAGGGGTCACTATGGAGTGGTTTGCAAGTTGAAGAACTGTTGTGGTCTTCCTCAATGAACCTTGGAGGTTGAGTTTGAGCATGGTGTCCCTGGTCATCACATTAATGGTTGCCCCAAGATCGATCAAAGTGTGTGGGGAAATGGTGCCATTAATGTGCACATCTACTACAAGGCTTTCAGGGTCCAAATACTTTGGATAGATTACATGCCGCAACATTAAGTCAGATAGTTGTCCAATGACATTAATGGTAGGGACATCTCTTTCTCTCCCCTTGGATTCTTGAAGCACTTCTCCTTAATCAACTTGTTGTAAATAGGTACATCCTTGATAGCTTGGAGAAGTAGAATTTTGACACATAGGTTTTTCAATTCTCCCAGAAGTCTAGTCTCTTCTAGGGTAGGCTAGGGTAGTTGGGTTAATCTCCCAGGAAAGGGTGGTGGATTTACTTTAAGAACACTTTCCTCTCTTTCATGCTTAAATTGCCTGGGTAGAGGTAGAGGTTGGTTGTCCTGGAGTACTCTCCCAGATCTCAGGTTGATTTCTTGAATCTCCACAACATAAGCTGGATATGATGTCTCTCCATTGTATACTTTTTATTCCTGTCTATTGTTCAAGTTTGGATTTGGTTGGGCATACATCTGGGTTTGTTTAGGTGGAGAAGAGTGTAAAAGCTATGGTTGGGTAGGTGGTGAAGGAAATGAAGCTGGGATATCGTTGTATTGAGGCCTCCACCCCTGGGGTGGTGCATTCCACTGAGGTTGTGGCGGAGCATATGGTTGAAATGGCTGGCTGGCTGGCTGGGAATGATACTGAGGTGCAAAGGACCAAGGAGGAGGTGTAGACTAGGAACAGTGAGCACGGGGTCCCCAAGAAGGTATGGATGTGGTTTGGTTGGGGTTGTAATATGCATGGGATGACCCTTTCATGCCCTGTTGGTATGGCCTAGGCCCATGATGTCTCCTTTGGTTTATGTAGCAGAGCTGCTCAGTGACCCCTTTAGCTCCTTGGTATACAAATTTGAGTCCAGGTAAAGAGGGGCACTTGTCTGTGGAGTGGTTTTCTTCACAGACTGAGCAAATTTCAATATAATGCAATGGACATTTGTTCCTAGGATGCCTCCTAGTGCATCTAGGACAAAAAATGGCCAAGGCTCTCTATGCTTCCTCCTGCTTTCTCTTAATGTGCATAGTGTCCATCTGCAGGGAAAGGGTTTGCAACATCTCATTTTTTAAATCCTCCAGCATATTTCATATTTCACCCTTGATGGATGAATTGGAAGAGGATGGACTAACCATAGGTTGACTACCCCTACCCTTTTTCCTGGCTGCCCTAGAATGGTATCTAAAGATAGTCTTGATATCCTCATAGGGTAACTGGTAGATATCCCCTCCTGCTAACAAGTGTAGGGTACCAAAAGGTCTTCCCTTACTCCTCTTAGTAGGACCAACTTCAACAAATCAAGGTTAAATGTGCACCTGGCCCTTTTGTAGCTAAGCTGGAATCTTTCTTCAAAATCCTCTATGGATTCATCATTTCATAAGGTCATCCTAAAAATTTCCTCTTTAGTGTCTTTAGACCTACAATAGTCCCAATACTTGTTTTTGAAGGCTTGCTGCATCTGAGCCCAAGTTGTAATGCTATCACCAGGTAAATCCATGAACCAGCTCAAAGCTGCATCCTTGAGAGTGGATGGAAATAGTTTCAACTTCTGCTCATCATTTGTATAGTCATAGTTTCGGCATATGACAAAAAACTCAGATAAGAAAGTGTCTGCGTCTTCTATGGCCAGGCCATGGAAATGAGGAAGGGAAGAAGGGCTTATATATTTCATCTTAGTATCCCCATTGGTCTCCCTGATGGGGAAGGCACCCTCAACTCTTTCTCTATTTCCCCTGTCATTTCTGTTTTCAGCCATAGGTTCAGTAGGAATGGGTTCTCCTTCTTCTTCTTCTTCCCCTGTAGGTTCTTCAAATATGTTTGGTTGCTCACCTAAGGGTTCCTCTAGTTCACAACGAATGAAGAAGAAGGAAGGTTGGTTGTTGGAAGCAGTGGGGGTATTTGGCAAAAATTTCCCTAAGTTATCGCTATTCCTACGAGGCATTGCAAGAAATGTTCTTGTTTAGTTTTGTGATTTTTTCAAACTTTGAAAGTGACTGTAGAATTGAAATTGTAGATTTAATGAAAACTAGTTATTGAATGAAAATATTAACTACTTGATTGAAATCTAACTTGGAAAGGAAAGCAAAGAATGTAGAATGAAAAGGAAGCAAACTAAATTACTTTTGCAGAAATGAAACTAAGAGCAGAATATTAGAAACAAGAAATAGAAGAAACAAAGAATTAATCACATAGTACTCAGACACCTCCCCGACAAAGTCACCAAAAGTGATGAGCACTAGTATTGTAGAAATAATGCTTCAACTCCTAGAGCTACCATCTTTACTTTATCAACCCTAGGTTCGTACAAACTTGGAGGTGACAATGTTGTATACATAAGTACAAGTGATGGCTCTGCCTTTTGACATTATTCAACGGGAAAGAGACCACTAGGGTTTTCAAGCCAGACTTCTATGGATTTAGAATAAGCTTGGTTGATAATGAAAGAAAGAGAGATCTACTCTAGGAGAAATCTTATCTACTGCAATTAAGGAAAATGATTGAAATCCTATGCTAAAACACACCCTTCTCTAACTAACTGTTGAGAAAATATGCTTTACAAAAATGCCAAATCAACATGTATGAAATGCTACTATCTAAAGCATGGAAGTTAAAGACATCAAAATTCACTACTGTGCATGTAAATGACTGAAATAAATCTGTTTTATTCTTTTTCTAGAAAGTCAAGTGTAAACCCTAATCTCTTTCGATGATGTGGCAGGTGGTTTAGTGATGATGGTGGATGGTTGGGAGGTTTAGGAGATTATTGGAAGGTTTGGGAGACCCTTGGGTGACCTGGTGTGGCTTCCTAGAGGTTTTCCCTCAATTCGGCCTCAAAACAGGCCACTACAGGAAAACCTACAGGATGTACTAGAAACCTACAGGATTCCCTGTATTTCTACAGGATACAACCGAGAGCAAAACGATGGTTTCTGGAGATGTTGGAAGGCTTAGGGAAGGTGATGATGGGTGGAACAGAATGAGAAAATACCCAGGATAACTCAGAACTCAATACCAAGGGTAGGAGATGGTTGGATTCGCTCAACATGCTTGGAGGGTTTTCTATGTAAAATGATGATATTGGTGAAGATCTTGGTGAAAGTAAGGGATGATTATGAATGGATGAAGTTGGGAGGTGGTTTCCTGATATGAGATCCCTTTATATTTTTGAAGCACTTGCTCTGCATCAAACATTTATAATTTCCACAAAGTCATGAAAACAAGAAGAATTCTACCAAGCTAGAAGAGCATAATTTAATGGAATAGTTGTCTACTTCATGCATGAATAAAATTTCTGAACATAATGGAATCATGGATGAGATCTACTGAAAGATTAAATATGGAAGAGATGGAAACTAAATCCTACACTTTAAAAAATGATCAAATGCTAGTTTAAGTACAACAAACTCTAAATCTTATGAAGAAATGGAAATCTGTCTTTTTGGGGTTGCTTAAGGGTCTTTTAGTCAAATCATGATCCTTGAGGGAAGAGGTGAGGCCAAGACACTCATTGACAACTTTGTGGTGCTCCTTTTATCTCTTCTACCCTGCTACTGAAGTAATTCACAAATGGAAGCAAACTAATAATCAACTAATCAAATCCACAATACTTGCAATGAAATACTTCTAGAGACAATTTTAACCATGAATCTATGAAACTAAGATAAGAATACAAATACAAGAAGAGGAGCCTTTGCTGCTAGGGTTGGGCCCTAACCCAAGAGCTTGAGCCCTTTGATTCAACTCAATGTTGGATAAAAAAAAAGCTCATTTTCATTATCAAAATAGAAAATTACATCAATGTCTTCCACAAGTCTGGAACTCAAAAATAACTATTGTTTTTGCAACAAAAATTCAAATCCTTATGAGGCTCTAGGCCTCTCTACGTATACAACTAAAGTCTCCAACGAATTCCTTAAATCTAGGGAGGAATATTCGAGTGGGGGAGGAGTAAATGAGGAGGATTTACCTCCTACAATATCTCTCCCTTGTCCCATTCGAGTTTCAAACCTCAGTCTTGCCAAAATTCCTTGATTTTCTCTTTCAAACCTGCATTCAATGCATATTAGTCCACTAGGCATAATATCTCACTTTAACTCATCTCGTTAAACAAAATATAATCAAAACATGTAATAAGTTGTGAGAAGAGTTGATTTGACTAAGCTAGGAGGTGAGTTAAGGCACATATAATTACCCAATGATGAGGCTCATTAATATCCTGCAGGTATCCTGCTCGAACACCATATTTACACCTACATCACCCATCTTACTTACATAAATTATATTTCTAGTCAATCCTGTAATGTGTAAAACATTAGGGAGTGTTCTGATCATTCCACCTATCAACTTCAACTTGGTTTTTCGTTGTCCTATGATTCATGTATTCCTATCATCACCTAGGAAAACATCACTTCCATCTTATTCGTAGAACTACTCCATTTGGGGAGTCATATGAAAGGATGCACCCGAGTCAATCAACTATTCCTCACAATTTATGTGTGTATGTGAAGAAGCCAAGTACATATCCCCACCTTCATTTTAGGAAAACTTAATCAAAGAAGTAAACAATTTTATAGAGAGACATAGAATACACACATGACATAGTTTATAAATCATAATTGAGGAATTTACAAATGATTTCTAATATCAAAGATACATTTAAGAAATTTTTCCATGAGTTTTGTACTAGCACTTATAATGAAACAAGTGTTTGTAGCTAACATATAGGTTCATGCATTCATGTTACCACATGTAGTGTGCAGAGGAGATGGAAGAGCATCCTACCATGCACACACTATTCAAGAGGGAGAAAAGGGAGAATATGGACATGACTTGGTTTTAGGAAACAATTGAGTAGCCCTAGGGTGAAGAAAGAGATGAACAAAGAGAGGGGGAAGACACTGGTTATTTAGGTAAGTTTTTCATTTTGATTTTTTAACTTATGGTTGTAACTTATTAGGATGCTTTACTAAATTTTTAGATTAGATTTTAGGAAAAATTAGTAAAGGAGAGTGTTGTAGAGGCTACAAACACCCTCCAAAATTATTCCTATGCTTCGATTTTGGAGCCTCCATTCTTATCCACAGGAGCTTATATTACACTGATCCAGGTATTTATGCTTTGATTGAGACTTATCCTTTTCATTTGTGCTTGTGCTTGCTTGTTTTCACACTTAGCTTATCTTTCTAAGTCGCAAGTTGATCCCCCAACTTGGTCTCACAATAGTTGTGGGCTTGCCTCCAGAAACTACACAATTCTTGAGGGAAAGTAGCCTTGATGATGGGAATTGTGTAGTCCTAACTCGTAGTCATCCTTGAGTTTAGAAACCACGCAGTCATGGAAGGAAACCCAACACTGAGCCCAGAAACTGCGCAACTCTCACTGAGCTCAGAAACTGCGTGGTGCACTGAACTAGAAAGTTTTCCAGTTCCCCGGAACTGCGTAGTCTTTTCCAACAATGTGCAAGGAAAGATTCCCTAGAAAAATAAAAAAATAAAATAAAAAAAGCATCCCTAAAAAATAGGGATATATCTTTAGTATCCTGAAGGAGGCACTTGCATTATTTTTAGAAACTTCTGCCAAGTGTCACTTTTTCCTTGATTTTAGGCATGCACGTCATAAACCCGAATAGACCCAAATCTATTTAATTGATGCTTCAAGAGCTTATTTTCACATTCTATCTTGGAGATATAGTATTCCAGAGGAGATCAAGGAACCTTTAGTGTGATCATCGTCACTTTTCCGAGTGAGTTTTCCCTTTGTCGTCTTTTGCTGCTTTTTTGCCGTTTGACTTATGTGAGTGCTATTTCACTTGTTTCTCTTCATGGTTGCTGGAATTTTAAGTTTTTTTTAACTTGTAGAAGTTTTGTTTTAAGTTTTATATTGCCTCTCCCAAGTGTCACATTAGTTTACTTGTTTTTGCACCTATGGTCGTCATTGCGGCTACTCTCCTCACATACTTCTTTTTCCTTCTGTTTGATTAATTTCTGCACTTTATTCACATGCATTTACTCACACTTACTTAGATCTATGCTCATCTTCACACTATCTGTCAGATCTTCTCGTTTTCCACACTTTCCTTGGGCAAATCTGCACTTCCCTTGGCCGGTTTTCACTTTGCCTAGCTGGGCACTACACAATCCTAAGGTTCAAGCCACAAACTTGGCCTATGGAATTACGTAGTGCATAGTCTAAGATGGCTCCAACTATGCATTGTGTAGTTCTATGAGGAAACCTGTCATCTTGGCCACTGAGACTGCACAATGCATAGTCTCTCCCAAACCTTTGCCTAGGATGAACTGCACATTGTGCAGTTTCAAGCCGCAAGCTTCAATATTGGTTGATGGGATTGCGCAGTGCATAGTTCCCATAGGTAGCTAGTCCCTCTTTCCAATGAGAATTATGCAATCCTCCTCATCTAATGCTTGGTTTGCTGCTTGATCTTTCCTTGTAAGTATATTTTCTTAAGATTGATATTTGCTTGCCATGATTGTCTTTTCTGTCTCACAAGTACTTGAGTTGTTGAGCACCTTTCCAATAGTCACTATTACTATGGCACCTAAAATAGTTGCTTCAAAATAAACCATTGAGATTAGTACTAGGGAAGCAGTTGAGAAAGCATTAATAAATTTTCCAGTGTATGAAAATACTTTGTTGTTTATAGAAAAGGGATCATCACTTACATGGTAGCAAGTTAAAGATGCTTTTGCAAAAGACTTTGAGGCATACTTAGAGGACTAGCAGGTATATCACAACATTCGATAGTCTAGGCTATACAAGGTTGCGTATAGGTATCCAAACTTCCCGTATGCAAATATTATCAGTTGGATTGTCTCACACATTGATGAGAATACCGTGACATTGATCAATGCTATCGGAAAAAAGCTTGTTGCCTTCCTTGCAGAAGACTATTGGTGCATGTATCACTTGCCTCGACTAGTAGAGCACATGGAATCACTTTTCTATGCCACCCACATTTATGTGAACACAAGAGACATTGTCAAAGGCTGGGTGAAAGAGCCATCGAAGTTTCGACAGACACCCACCCATGTGTACAAGAAAAAGTCCCTTGGGAAGGCCTACCAACTCTTGGTAATTTTAGCTTGCAGGATCCATGGTTAAGAGAGCATGAAAATCTTTCCTGAATGGTGGGAAGTCTTATTGGACCAAGTGGTGAATTAGGGGAAGTCGTTCAACTAGTTAGATATTTTGGCTCAATAGTTTAAGGCCCATGTAGCATAAGCTCAAAATCCTCCAGAGGATGAGCGAGAAAAGTTCTATATGTCTCCATACTTATTGGATGAAATCTATGCACAACAATAGTTCCCTCGAATGAAATGGACATGGAAACCACGAGAAATTGTCATGCAAATCTATTGCAAGTTACTTTCAAAATGTAGTTATCGAGGAGTAATGGCATGACTAACTGACCACTTCATCATCCCACTATACAAGCTCATCTTTGGATAATATCCACCTTGTATGTCACGAGAAGCAATGGAGTTGATAATAGGCATCATAGATTGGTGTGCCTCACCAGGTGGCACCTTCATTAGAGTGTTTGGTGGAGAGAAGCCTCTGCATATTTTACAAAGGTATGCAACCAAAAAAATTGTCATGCAAGAAGTGTCATATCATCTCGCCACAGGGCTGTCAGTCGCGCTACACAGGAAGAGGAAAGCACCATGGCCCACTCTTCCTTTGGAGATTGGATTATACAAGATAAAGAAATTCAGAGTCACAGATGCTGAGGGAAAGGAGATAGTGAGGTTTGAATTCAACACTCAGGACTTGAATCCATATGATCCTCATGGTATTTGTAAAGACCACTACACGAGAGTTTACTTTTTGTGGATCGGTGGGGCATTCCATTTGCCAAAGGAGGATCCATGGAGGAATTGTTAAAATTCCTCCAAAATCAGTGAGTTGATCAATTTAGTAGGGACTTCACAGGCTGCTCCATGAATGACAACAATTCCAAAAGAAACAACAGTAGAAGGCAACAATCCCATGTAGGACAAGGAAAAGAGGAAGATTGTTGACAATCCAGAGGGAGAACAAAGCTATAAGATGAAAGTAGATCCAATTGTCATGAAAGCAACTTTGGTAGCAGAAGCAAAGAGGATGTAGAGGATACAGATAGCAGAGCAGAGGAAGAGAGAAAAGCAGAGGTTGTAGGAAGTAGAACTAAAACTGTAAAAGACAAAGCAGAAGCTGAAGGAAGAACAAGAGTTGAGGAGGAGAGAACGAGAAGAGAAGCAGAAGCAGGAAGAAGATCACAGGAAAGGCACAATGATAGAGGAAACAACACCGATACAGGTTGAAGAGCAGGAACATAACCAACCAGAAACTAAGGAGGAAGGTGAACAGATGTAGGATCAGACGCTTTATCAAAAAATTGAGCAATTGATTGAAGTGAAAAACATGGAGATGGAATAAGAGCCACAAAATGAAGATGTTGATGCCAAGCGCACCATAGGTCATCCCTCAGTCTCCACCACCTCAAGTAGCAGATACAACCCTAAGCGAGCAAGGGAGTGTTGTTGCCCTTAACAATGATTTGGTAATGGATGTGTACAATATATCATTTGATGAGTTCCAAAGGAGGATTGTACAATAACAAAGAAATCATTTTCTGTATGATCATGGATCACCTGGATTTTTTAGAGAAAGGGTGATAGTGTCAAACACCAAGAAGCATCCAAATTCCATTGTCGAAGCCAACTTGGCCTATGCAGGAGAAATAAGATCAAACATTTAGAATTTAACAACCAAGAATGAGCAATTGGCATAGAACTTGCAGGTTTCTAGGCAAGAAGTAGAAAAAATCCTTGCAATAGCACATAATGCAATTTCAACACATGTTTACTTGGAGGAGATGATAGCAGTGATACTTGTTGATGTATCAACACTTGGAGAAACCATGCGGAAGCTCTATGAGGGGTTTGTCACCATACATAAAGAATTTGTATGTTTGCATGGCTTCCAACAAAAAAGCAAAGAGTTTGTTAAAATCCTCAAGAACATACAACCTACCATTTACTATGTTCAATACTGGACAATGTGATACAAAGGAGCGCCGCTTGACTTAGTGAAGAAAATGAAGTCACAGGTGGAGTTGGAGAAAGAAAAAGTTCGAATGTTGTTTCAAAACAACAAGTAGCTCACCTCATTTATTAGTAGAATTCAAGCCTCATATGTATGGTTGTTCAATAGTTTGGATGTCTTGGTAAGAACACACCAGATGCCATCAGTCAGTTCACTCACCAAAGCCAAACCCAAGAACCAAGTCCAGCTGGAGATCGAGGAGTACTTGCAGCATATGAGACAAAATGCCACCAGGGAAGACATGGAACTGAACAGACAGAACATGCATAATTACATTAGTGGTCCTATCCAAGTCAGAACAATGTTGCTCATGCTTTAGAACGAACTTGAAACGAGTTCCAAGACATTGTATCCAAATGCCATGGAGGCCAGAGTTTGCTTCCAACCAGACACCATCATGTAGTTTCGGGACATCATCACATAACATTAAGCTTGGCACCAATATGTGTCCGAGAAGAAACAAGTGGAGGTTGTTGAGCTAAAATTCTCCCAAACTCAAGCATCATAGTGTTGTATCTTGATAGGATGTCAAGTTGTCTCTACCTTATTTTTTCTTATATGGGTACAAGTGTAAAATGTAATATTATTTATAATTATGTTGTAGGTGAAATTTAACAGATGACAGATCATAGTTCAGGCTCATAGAATGATGAAAGAGAGGTATACGCAAGTTCCCATTGACCAAGCCGCGTGTACATGCAAGTTCACAAACCAAAATGCGTGTATGGTGTACACACGCACTTTCACGAAAGGAAAGGCGTGTATATGTTGGAAAACTTGGTTTTGGTCCGTTGTATTTGGTCCATGGTATTTTGATCCATGGTATTGGTCCAAGGTATCCTGTTCGAAGTAATGATCCCAGGTATTTGGTCCAAGGTATTGCTTTTAAGTGGTTTTGGACCATGGTATTGAGTAAGGCCTAAGACTATAAAAGGAGGAGAAGATCATTAGCCAAAGGCACTCATGAATTGAATATCTAATGAAGAGCAAGATCTAGATTACATGTTATTGGGTTATGGTGCACAACTAGATCTGAATCAAGGATGAACCTAAGCGCTTAATGAAGGGTAAGTTCTATTGATGGGTCAAGATCTTAAGGCTTAAAGAGATGTATCTTTGTGTGGTTTTGATCTTTTATCTTAATAATTGGACATGTCATAATCTGTAAATATGATGATCTGGGTAGAACTAATGTCTGAATAATTGTAAGGTTAAATAATCATTTACAGATTTGTACACAGGTTCATTATAGAAAAGGTGCGTATACATGCTGGTTCGACATTTCAAAAGTGTGTATATGTAGGTTTGCCTTGATACAAGTGCGTATGCATGGAGATTCGTCACATTAAAGTAGCGTACAACTAATAAAATATGCTTTAGCTACTTCTGATTGCTGTTGCAATGTTCTGGGTTTTGGCTTAGGTTTTGGTTACTGTTACTATATTCTGGTTACAACATTTAGAGAAGTGATTGTTTGATTCAGTTTTGGTTGGTGCAAAGGAGATTGGTTGATGCAGATATATTTGATGTTTGATTGATGTTATTGATGGATCTAGTCTGAAAATTTATGAAACGTGGTCCCTGGAAGAAAAGAGAAGGTTGTAGCCTTCTGTAGGTCAACACCTACGTACTGGTACATCAACTAGTACAAGAGCTAGGGGGTTGCAACTCCCTTCTAGGAGAAGCTGGAGAACAAGAGAAGGTTGTAGCCTTCTGCAGGTAGAAGCCTGTGTACTGGTATAAGACTGCACTAGTACAAAATATTGTAAAATGAAGTTTCTTATTAAAAGGAAGATAGAGATGATTGCAACAGGTGGTTTTCACCCACATTGGGTTTCCACCTTATATCTTGTGTTCATGTGTGTGACTGTATGTTTTTCTTTTACTGCTCCTGGTTACTATTTATATGGTTCTAATGCACAGATTAAAGATCAACATATGAAGAATTAACTAAATTATAAGTTTACTGGGTATATGCTAGTTGCCTTGTATACGCTAGTTGTAAGAAAGTTTCATTAACTGAACTCACGTATATAAATTAGAATATGGAAATGAATTATTATTGATTTGTTAATACTTATTCACCCCCCCTTAGTATTATTTCCAACAATTGGTATCAAAGCAGGTCCTTCAGAAGAAGCTTGATCGCTTGAAGGAAGATCTATCATCATGAGTAACTATGAAAGAGAGGGATCCATTAGACCACCAATTTTTGACCGGAGCAACTTCGTTTATTGGAAGGTAAGAACCACAACCTATCTTCAATCTCTTGGAATCGATGTCTGGGAAATCGTGGAAGGAGGATATACATTTCCATCAACAATTCCTATATATACGGCAGGTAAAAAGCAATATGAAACCAATGCCAAGGTCGTCAATACATTATTGGGGAGTCTGTCACAATCGGAATTTGTCAAGGTTATGCAGCTCAAAACCACCAAAGAAATATGGGACAAGATCATTCTAAGCTACGAAGGAAATGATCAGGTAAAACGTGCAAAACTACAATCTTTCAGAATTCAATATGAAACTCTCAAAATGCACAATGATGAAAGTATAGCTAATTACTTCCTATGTATAGATGAGATTGTTAATCACATGAAAAACTTGGGTGAAGAAATAAAAGAATTTACTTTAATTGAAAAGGTTTTAAGATTCTTGTCTAACTAAGTTTGAATCAAAAGTTTCTGCCATAGAAGAAAAGCAGGATCTTCAGAGTATTACTATGACACAGCTGCACGAAATCCTAACTACTTTCAAAATGAGAAAAGGAGGTCCATCAGATATGAGAGAAGTTGCATTCAAGGCTTCAGGAAGAGAAGAACTCAATGAATAAGGACACATTTCAGGAGGAGAGGAAGAAGCAAACTTTGTCAAGAACCTTCAATGGGGTTCTAGAAGATTCAGAGGTAAACTAGCTTTTAAATGTTTTGTTTGTGGAAGAGTCAGTCATTATGCTACCAAATGTCCTCATAAGGATAAGCTTGATAAAGGTAAGGAATCAACAAAATGGAATAGAAAACAAAGTGTAAGTAAGAAGAGCTACTATATGCATGAAGATAGCGATGCTTTATCAAATAGTGATGAAGATGAAAATAATAATGATTATAGACTTATGATGGCTTTTGAAGATGATGATTTCTTGGATGCTTTAGATGAATATGGTCTTTATGAAGAAATCTCTAAACTTAAAATTTGTTTAGAAGAAAAGAATATGATTATAGATAATCTGACATTCCAACTTGCTGAAAGGGAAAAACACAATGAAAAATTAGAATGTGAAATTGTGGGTCTAAGAAAGGATATTGAGAAAACAAAAGCTCTCAATATTAGATTTACTAAAGGATCAGATGATTTAAATGAAATTATCAAAGTGCAGCGTTCTCCTCTGATAAAGACAGGTCTTGTATACACTGAAGAAGCACAGAAACTGTCCACCTCCACTAAAATCTATCTTGATGTAGCAATGAATAGTGAACAGGTTGACAATTGTCAGCAAAGGCATAAAGCAGATCACCAAGTAAATTGGGTTCAATCTACTTCAAGGAACAGAAGCTACAACCAATCTCAGGTAAATCACACTCAGTTTGCTTCAAGAATGAATGTCAATGGAAACTACAATCACCAGGTTAGTAGGTTCGATAATCGCAGGAATTTATTTAATGGCCAATGTTTTTCATGTCATAAATTTGGACATAAAGCTGCTCAATGTGTTGCTTACAAGACCATCATGACTAGAGAAGCACAAAAAAAAGGACTGTGATAGGGATCATGAAAAGGACCTACAATAACTTTTCGCTTCTTGAAAATGAAATAGAATGATATATCTGTAACAACTTCGGTCATGAAGATTCTGAATGCAAGAGTAAATTTCAGCAAACATCTCAGAAGGAGCAAACTTCATTGGGTGCCAAAACTTGGAGAAAGAAAGAACCATAGGCATAAAGATGTGGTATAGCCTTGTATGCAGAAGGACAAGAAAATCAGTGGTACATTGACAGTGGATGCTCGAAACACATGACAGGTGATAAAGAAAAACTTCAGTCATATAATACCTTAGAAAAGGGAAAGAAGGTCTCATTTGGAAATGACACTCCTGCTGTCATAAAAGGTAAATGGTCTGTTCTCTTAAAAGAAAAGGTTAAAGTTGGGAATGTTATGTATGTTGATGGTCTAAAAACATAACCTATTGAGTGTTAGTCAAATGTGTGATCAAGGAAATGAAGTAGTATTTCGATCAAATGGATGTATTGTTCATGAGCTTGATATAAGAGAAACCGTGATCAAAGGCATAAGAACTCCAAACAACTATACATACTAAAGGGAGGACAACAACAATGCTATCTAAGAAAAAATGATGAACATTGGCTCTGACATAGAATATTGGGGAATTTAAGCTTCCCTCAAATAAGGAAAGCATGCAAATACCAAGTTGTTCGTGATCTTCCTGATATCAGCATTCCAAAAAATACTATATGCAAATCATGTCAATTTGGTAAGAAAACCAGAGCACATTTCCCTAAGAAGGAAGGATTAGCTAGTAAGCCTCTTGAACTTGTTCATACTGATTTATGTGGTCCATCAAGGAAAAAGTCACCTCGTGGAGAGGAATATTTTATATTATTCATTGATGAATTTTCAAGAATGTGTTGGATAGGACTTCTAAAGCATAAAGATGAATCATTTGAAAAGTTCAAAGCCTTCCAAGCCTTGGTTGAAAATGAATCAGATTGGAAAATCAAATGCCTCAGGTCTGATCGAGGAGGGGAATTTACCTCAGATGAATTCTTCGAATTTTGTGAAGAACAAGGAATAAAAAGAGAATTCTCCACCGCAAGGAATCCTCAGCAAAATGGAGTGGTAGAAAGAACGAACAGAACTATTCAACAAATGGCTCGTGCCATGCTAGATGAGTTGGGAACTCCTGCAACCTTCTGGGGTGAAGCTGCATTTGCTGTCGTCACTATTTTCAACAAAGCAAACGTTCAGGTAAACAACACTCAAACTCCACATGAACTTTCGTATGGTAAGACTCCTACTGTAAAATACTTCAAATTTTTTTGGAAGCAAATGTTACATCAAAAGGAATGATGAAAAACTTAGCAAGTTTGAACCTAGAGCAGATGAAGGCATCCTCCTTGGTTACTCTTCCCCAAGTAAAGGATATAAGTGTTATAATAAAAGACTTGGAAAAATTATCGAAAGTATGGAGGTTGTGGTTGATGAAGCAGGCAAAAATCCAAAGAAAGTAAAAACTGAAGAGTGGGAAGAAGATGAGGATTATCCTTCCACATCAAATAGAACTAATGTTAAAGAAAAAGAAACCAATGAATCACCAGAAGAGCAGATAATGATAGAAGAAAAGGCTCCATCTAGATATGTTCAGAAAAATCATCCAGAGACTCAAATTTTGGGACAAAAAGAGGCAGGTGTGCAGGCAAGAAGAACTATTATAGAAGCTTCAAGCTATCTAGCATTTCTTTCCTCCATTGAACCTCAAAATGTAAATGAAGCATACAAAGATGAATGTTGGGTCAAGGCCATGAATGAAGAACTTGAGCAAATTGAAAAGAATAATACTTGGGAATTAGTTCCTAGACCTCATGATAAGAATATCATAGGAACCAAATGGATATTTAAAAACAAGCTAAATGAAAATGGAGAAGTTATTAGAAACAAGGCTAGACTTGTTTGTAAAGGATATGCTCAACAAGAAGGTATAGATTTTGAAGAAACTTTTGCACCAGTTACTAGACTTGAAGCCATAAGAATGTTTCTTTCTCTTTGTAGCTTTCAGAAATTCAAAGTATACTAAATGGATGTAACATCTTCCTTTCTTAATGGAGACTTGGAAGAAGAAGTATATATTGAGCAACCAGATGGATTCATCCTTGGAAATGATCCAAAACTTATATGCAGACCCATAAAGGCTCTCTATGGTCTAAAACAAGCTCCAAGGGCCTGGTACTGCCATCTTGACAAATACCTCCATCAACAAGGATTTTCAAAAGGATCAGCTGATAGCAATCTATATACAAAGATTGACAATGATAAATTGCTAATACTTGTTGTGTATGTTGATGATATCATTTTTGGTAGCAATGAAGAAGTCACGAGTCAAAAATTTGCTTTGGTAATGCAGAAAGAATTTGAAATGTCCCTGCTTGGTGAACTCACATATTTTCTTGGTTTACAAGTTCAACAAAATAAATATGGTATTTTTCTATCACAAACCAAGTATCTCAAGCAGATCTTGAAAAAATATGGCATGGAAGATTCTAACCCAGTATGTACACCTATGGTAACAGGATGCAGTCTCAGTTCAAATGATGAATTAGCAGCAGTACATCAACCAACCTATAGATCCATGATTGGCAGTTTGCTTTATCTAACAGGTACCCGTCCAGACATCATGCATGCAGTGGAAATAGTTGGAAGATTCCAAGCAAATCCAAAGGAATCACACCTTCAGGCAGTCAAGAGGATTTTCAAATATCTTCAAGGAACACAGAACTCTGGTTTATGGTATCCTAGAGATACAGATCTTACACTTCATGCATATACAGATGCAGATTGAGCAAGAAGCGTGGATGACAGAAAAAGATCTAGTGGTGGTGCATTCTATATGGGTTCAGATTAGTATCTTGGTTCAACAAGAAACAAAGTTCAATTGCATTATCTACAGCTGAAGTAGAATATGTGGCTGCTACATCTTGCTGCACACAACTCCTTTGGATGATGCAAAAATTGCAAGACATTCGGATTACATGTAATCCACCCATCTCCATTCTATGTGATAATACAAGTGCAATTAGTATTTCAAAGAATCCAGTCATGCATTCCAAGACCAAGCACATACCTATCAAATATTATTTTCTCCATGAACAAGTGCTTGAACAAAAGGTCAAATTAGCGTACGTTCCCTCCAAAGAATAGGTTGCTAATATATTCACCAAACCGCTGCCTAGAGAGACATTTGAATATCTCAGACAGAAGGTGGGAGTAGTTGATGCATCATCTTGCTGTTGAAACTTATTTGTTCAGAGAAAAGTGGTTGTATGTGAGTTTCATGAAGCGTATCCGCGTACATATGCTGGTTGTTGTGGATACAGTCGCGTATATGTTGGTTTGAAGAAAGACATTGGGCTAGACTCAGGATGAAAAGGGTTTGATATGAGTCTGACAATGATCATCTGGTACAGGTTCAGGGGAGCATATACTTCTAATAATGCATTTTTGGCATTATCTTAGAAGATCTTGGTACACATTGACAGATTCAGGTGGAACAGGTGCAGAGGGAGATCATGGTTGCTGATTGACAGATGTTGCTGATGACAGTTGCTGATAACTATCATAGTCTTGTTTTAGATATTTTGTCTCTATGTCATGTATATATTTTATTATCAAGGTCATGAAACGACCTACTTTGTTTCCCCACTATGCATGGGATGGATGATGTAATGTTCTTGTTTTGTCATGTATAAACATTTGGTATATCCCCACATGGTTGGGAGATGGATGTATGTATGAGTCTTTGGTGATAGGAAGGTCATTTATGATGTATAGAGTCATGTTATTCTTGTAGAACATCTTTTTGTAGACCTTGCTTGCAGTTAGGGGGAGCATGGACAACACGCTTCAACATATCAGATAATTCAACATTTACTCAGGGGGAGCATAACCCTTTGCCCTTGATGACAAAGGGGAAGAGTGACTTGGGGTTGCCATCAAGTCCAAAGGGGGAGATTGTTGGCATTATGACACAGATTTGGCACTATGACACAGATGTTATTGTCCTTGATGGCAACTATCACAGATGACAGATCACAGTTTAGGCTCACAGAATGAAGAAAGAGAGGTATACGCAGGTTCCCATTGACCAAGCCGCGTGTACACATGGGTTCGCAGACCAAAAGGGACATATGGCATACACGCGCACTTTCACGAAAGGAAAGGCACATATATGTTGGAAAACTTGGTTTTGGTCCGTGGTATTTGGTCCATGGTATTTTGATCCATGGTATTGGTCCAAGGTATCCTGTCCGAAGTAATGACCCCAGGTATTTGGTCCAAGGTATTACTTCTAAGTGGTTTTGGACCATGGTATTGAGTAAGGCCTAAGACTATAAAAGGAGAAGAAGATCATTAGGCAAAGGCACTCATGAATGGAATATCTAATGAAGAGCAAGATCTAGATTACAGGTTATTGGGTTATGGTGTAAAGCTAGATCTGAATCAAGGATGAACTTGAGCGCTTAATGAAGGATAAGTTCTATTGATGGGTCAAGATCATAAGGCTTAAAGAGACGTATCTTTGTGTGGTTTTGATCTTTGATCTTAATAATTGGTGCATGTCGTAATCTGTAAGTATGATGATCTGGGTATAACTGATGTATGAATAATTTTAAAGGTTAAATCATCATTTATAGATCTGTACACAGGTTCATTATAGCAAAGGCGCGTATACACGTCGGTTCGACATTTCAAAAGTGTGTATACACAAGTTTTCCTTGATAAAAGTGCGTATGCATGCAGGTTTGTCACATTGAAGTAGTGTAAAACTCATCAAATATGCTTTAGCTAGTTTTGATTGCTGTTGCAGTGTTCTGGGTTCTGGCTTGGGTTCTGGTTACTATTACTATATTTTGGTTACATCATTCAGAGAAGTGATTGTTTGATTCAATTTTGGTTGGTGCAAAGGAGATTGGTCGATGCAGAAATATTTGACGTTTGATTAATGTTATTAATGTATCCAGTCTGAAACTTTATGAAATGTGGTCCCTGGAAGAAAAGAGAAGGTTGTAGCCTTCTGTAGGTCAGCACCTACATACTGGTACATCAGCTAATACAAGAGATAGGGGGTTTTAGCTCCCTTCTAGGAGAAGCTCGAGAACGAGAGAAGGTTGTAGCCTTCTGCAGGTAGAAGCCTACGTACTGGTATAAGATTGGACCAATACAAAATATTGTGAAAAGAATTTTCTTATTAAAAGGAACATAGAGACGATTGCAGCAGGTGGTTTTCACCCACATTGGGTTTCCACCTTATATCTTGTGTTCATGTGTGTGACTATCTGTTTTGATTTTACTACTCCTAGTTACTGTTTATATGGTTCTGATGCACATATTAAAGATCAACATATGAAGAATTAAATAAATTATAAGTTTACTGGGTATACACTAGTTGCCTTATATACAGTTGCGTATACACGCAAGTTTCATTAACTGAAGTCGCGTACATAAATCAGAGTATGGAAATGAAATATTATTGACTTGATAATACTGGTTCACCCCCCCTCTCAGTATTATTTCCAACAATTCCAAGTGCCAATATTGGAATATGAAGAGTCATCATGTAATGTGATGTGTCATTTTGTAAAGAAGTTGAAGAGTCATGAGGGTAGTCCAAAGGTCACAAAGGGGAGTTGAAGAGTCACCCCCTCTTGTTATAAATAGAACCTCATAACTCATGTAAGAGGTTTTTGGGAGCCAATATTTTGGCTAGGCTTAGGCTTAGAAGGAGCTTGGGAGTATTGTGAAGAGCCCTGGCTTCTCCGTAGTGTAAAGCGCGTATACTTCTTTGGAGGAGCAGGTGTTCTTGACTTTAATGTTCCACTATTGGGGCTAGTGGTCCATTAATGGTGTCTGTATGAATGGAACTTTCACTTATAATAATAAAATTAGAGCCAACATGTTTTCATTCATATGTTGTGAATATAGTAGGACTATTCTTATTGTATTTGCAACGCATGTTATTTAACTTATGCTTATGCTTATGAACTATTTCTTTTGCATTTGTATGAATCTTGTTGAACACGTGTTTGTGTATTAATTCATCACTTTAACTTGTGGACTATTCCACATCTTAGCTTGTGATGTCAGTTTGCTTGTGTGTTCCTTTCAAGTTGCCTACTATTACAGGCTTCCAAGGGGCGCACTTCCTTTTCCCTTGGTGTGTTGGAACCTTTATGCATCGCACTTGAATCTTTGCAGTGTCACACACTTTCTCTCACCCAAAGTTATTATACTTCACTCTACGCTTTTGCGTAGTCAAGGCATAACATTACCACCCACTGCTGGGACTCCTACTCCAAACAGTGAGAGGTCTAGTTGGGACTTCATATCAGGGAGATTCCATGAATGTTGGAGGGTCCAACACTGTCAACAAAGAGTAAATTAATTATGGGGTTACTTTAGTAAATATTTCGAAGTGTTGCATACAATGAGTAGAAGGTCACACTTTAATATTGTTTATGTAAATAATGCATGAGTAGTTGTGGACTTAATTAATTTTCTAGTGAAGATTTAAAGGATAAATGCTAACAAAGTATTTACAAAAAATGTGTATGCACATGTGGTGAATTTTTTCAAGATTATAAGAAAATAATACAATGAACAAGTACATATACACTTGAGATATAAGTTTTTAAAGTTGGAGAAAAAGTTATGATACATATAAGGAAGGAGCATTATCTTTTGGACATATATAATAAATTAAATGCATAAAATATAATCTCATGTTGAATAACAAAATAGTTTGAGGTAAAGTTACCTAAATAAGTTGATAGGTAAAGTACATACAATGTTAAATATGCATGAAAATAGAGAAATTAAAGATAATGATGTCATAGAGACTAAGATAGATGTTGTTGCATCCAAATTATAAGGAAAGCAATAGATCAAATTGTTGAAGTATTATACAAGAAGTTTTGAAAGTAATAAACATACCATACAATATTCTTTAATAAAACGAAAGGAAAAGTTATAGAGAAAAGTACTTGGGTTATTGAAGATGAGAATGAGATGCTTTCTCTGGGTAGCAAAATATAAATGAAATTGATATAAATAACGATCCTATTAGCTTGATTTATAATAGTTGAAAATGTTTATAGTTTTTTTTGTTTAAAATCTATACCAAACTCGTTTACTTGGTGTTTAATTAAAATATAGTTAGAATATAGATTCATTTTAAGTTGAAAATCATGACTTAAATCCATTTAAAATTTTAAATGTGTTTTATAAATAAAAGGAATGATATAGCAGTGTATTGAGAACGTTTTTTTAATGATGAGTAGGTAAATATAGATGTTATTAATGATCATAAGAGTTAATAATAATAATAATAATAATTTAGCTTTAAGATTGATTTTAATGATAGATTTTCTTGTATGGTGTGTTAGAAATGAGAAAAGGTGGGGAGAGGGTTGTCACCATCTCACTAGGCCACATGACCAAGGGACATGGCATTACGCCCCCATAATGGCTCTATATATGACAACCACAAACAACATATGGGAAATCCCAACTTCATCATTTGATACACAGTACATGCTTCAACTCACATGTGTTCGTAATTTTTTGATGGTCTCAAACGCATTTCAACGGATCCTTACAACCTTTGTGTAGACCTGGCCACCCTACATGACTGGTTAATGGATGCAACTCATTATGGAAGTTTTAATTGATGGTTTAGTGGAGGTCACTCACATCAAATCATAGTTCAATCCTTCGCATGATTATCTCTGGTCAGGAAGTTTTCAGTCTAGGGTTGTTCTACAGACTCAGGGAATGGGGCAACATTTCTATACTGTTGTTCGTGGCAAAGGCATTATATTTAGCCTTTCCCAAAATGATCAACTGTTTGGAAAGAAACAAGTGATATACTTTTTATTTCAAGTCTCTATTTTTTTAGGCCTAAGTCTCAGTGTTTTAAGCTAGAAAAACTAGCATGAGGTGGCATTTTCCTCAGTCACACTAGCCTCTTCCATATTTAGTTATTGGTGGGGGTTGGTTTTAGTGATAGGGGAGAACCTTGGGGAATGGATGCCAAGTAGGTTTTTCTACTAAGCTAACTCTCTTTGTCAAAGCTGGATTTCCTCCTATACTCTACTCTGGTTCGTATCTATTCAAGTGCCGACGCAACTCTAGGTGGCTCATTCTCTCACCCCCCCATGGCATTAGGGGGGATGTATTCATCTACACATTTCTATGAGCTTCCCCCATTAGGCGGGGCCCCTCACAGGGCCACTGCTGGTAAACAATCTCTCTTCTCCTCTCACTTCTATCCTGTCCCTATAGGATCTATCATCTTTCCCTGGAAAGGTTCCACTCTTAGAGCTGAAGACATGCCCAATCAACATGCTCATGTTTGATGGGGGGTTGCCTAATATTAGGAACATGGAGAATGTGGTCATACTGGGGTGCAGGTTCGAGTAGAGAGTTCAATTATATGGTTTTTGGAGATCCCTCCCCAACCAATCCAGGCAGATGGCTAAGGAAGAATAGGAGATTGCTAATGAGAGACACATTCTCTTAGACATAGAAGTTCTTGCAAATGTTGCAGATTGGGTTCGTAATGATGGGCATACACGTGGTTGGTACAACCAATATATGTACACAATGGACATCTACTAGCACATAGTTTCTATTTGGAAAAGTACTATTAGACATAAATGAAAGTTGTGATGGTATTCTCCTGTCCTGGGATCACATGCAGCATCAAATGACAACACTTGATCGTCGAATTGGGCACACTGAAAAGCATAGAGACATTTTTCCAAACTCTAGCTACTTTCCGGATAACAACAAAGAACCTATAGCTATAGAAGCCATTGATTCAAATAATTCCTCTTAGCTAATCTTTTTATGTTATTGTTTTAGTTTTTATGTTTCAATTTCTGCTTCTCTTCAAGGTATCGAAGACTTGGTTTTCAATTTATGTATTTTGAATCTTTACTCTCTTGACAATCTTTTGTCCTCTACCTTTTTAAAAAATTGAATTTCTAAATTTAGTCAAATTTTCTAAATAATTAACCACTCTAAACTTCGTTAATTTAACATGTACTATCCAATTTAAAGACAATACAAAATATTTATTAAAAAAACAAAATATTTATAATTTCAACTCCTATTTCAATTATAATTATACATTCTTTTATTCTATATCAACTAATTATCACAATTTCTTTTTTGTTAATTTAAAAATAAAAAAACAATTTTTTTGAATTCATCGCTCTATATCTATCTATAATGGTGGGGATAATGGAAATATTAAAATCTTAAAAAATTTAATATTACGATTATAATAGATATTAAAATATTCAACAAAAGCCATAAATATTACGTTTGCTTAATATTCTTCTCATCCCATAATTATAAGAGTGGTGGAAAGTAATAGAAAAAACATAAATATTATATTGTCTTTAATATTCCCCACCCGATTGAACTTTAATATGGATACTTAATTAAGCCAAAAAAAAATATAAATCTTTAATGTGGAGCAAATTAATGTCTTCCCAACATATAGATTATCATTAATTTTGTCATTATTCTATTAGTTAGAAATTGGCCTTAGGAAAATGAAATAACACATTCAATTTAATTTTCATAATAAATCACAAATTTTACTACACATAATATTAATCCCTTTCTCAATCACATTTACTACACATATAATATTAATCCCTTTCTCTGACATGTGCCCAACAAATCAAACACCGAAATTACATGATGGAACCCTTCTGATAATGAAGTTATTTTTAAAGTACCGAAGGCTGTGTTTTTCAAATAAAGTCGAGCAGGCATTTATTGGCGCTTTAAAATGATTTTAAAACAAAGCAAATTTTCACTATTTCTTTTACCTTTTACCTTTTATAAAGCATCATACTTTGGGCCTTGCCTAGGTCGCAGTTAGGCACAAAAAGTCACAAGAAGGTTATCATAAGTCACTTGACATAATTCCGTGTGGTCCCATACGAACTTTCATCAAAATGAACTTTATTAAATCATCATGTCAAACAAAAGTAAAATGTGATTCAATTCAATTGTGTAACATTAATTTAAACACCCAACATCTTTTTGAAGTATGCTCTACTTTTTATTTATGTATAGAAAAAATATTTAAAAATTAAACTTATTTATTAATTAAAGTTAATTTTCCTCGATCGGGGTGTTAAGCCAAGTAGCAATGGAGGTTGGGAGCGTGCACTACTTACCATCTCTCACAGCGTTTAATAGGGTGGTGGTGTGGCTTTTCCATGCAACATATGTCAACTTAATTCCTTATTTCATATGATGGACAATCTTTCTCTGTTAGTTGATCCCGTGCAATGTGTTTTTGATAGTTGGAATTTATGTTGGGTTTGGATACCATCCCTATCATTGGTGGCATTATTGTTTCGACAACTTGTCAGTACCAGACTGAAATTTGGAGGAAAGTTGGTTGAGAAATGGCATAACCTTCGACTTTTTTCAATGTTTGGGTCACCTACCTCTAGCTCTAGAGCGTTAGGGACTTTTATATGTATGCAGTACATTTCATCCTCCGAGTATTGAAGGAGTAGCAGGTTGGGTGAGAAGGTGGTTGTAGGTCAATCACTAAAATAGGGTTATGCAAATCTTTCACATCAAGAAACGTTGTGAGTGGTCTTGGGATTGAGGATAATCACTAGTGGCACCAGCACCACCACCTTGTCTATAGTGTTTGAGATTGGGTCGACTACAGTGAAGTGGGATTACGATACCAAGTTTTAGTCCCATTCTTTGATTGTTGTTGATTATTATTTTGGTTCTAAGTCCTTCTGGTTTAATTTTAAAGATTTCTGTTTAATTCTTGATGGGTATCATTGGGATTGGTTCTCTAGTGTCCTATGACATGAGGGAGTCTTTTTCTAGAGGCGGTTGTTTATGCAACCAATATATGGAGCTTTATTTTCTTGCGAACTTGGGTCATCTCGAATCCTTTGTTTCTCTCGACTAGTCATTGGTCTTGGTCAGTTTAAACTCCCTCTACTTCATCCGAGCATGGTGAGAGTCAATTGTCTAGCTCTATTCTTTTTCTATTGGGACAAAATGCCTCAACAATGCATACATAGCGATAGGGAAGCTAGGGTCAGAG
This sequence comes from Pinus taeda, assembly GCA_000404065.3. Taxonomy (NCBI): domain Eukaryota; kingdom Viridiplantae; phylum Streptophyta; class Pinopsida; order Pinales; family Pinaceae; genus Pinus; species Pinus taeda. The sequence goes on from APFE030471003.1 coordinate 71,217, forward strand.
GCCAGCGAGGGCGACTGTGTGCCGAAGCCTAGGCCTAGGAAGCAATTGCAATTTTCCACTCTGCTACTCCTCTGAATATTCATGAAGAAATTCGCCAGCTTGAAACCTGTAGAAATTTTATGAATAATATGACACTTATTCAACCGAGATTATCCTGATTATACACTATTGCGGAATGCATGCATAATACATAATCTCATCTACCATTGATCATCAATTTTGCAAAAGCAGAAACAATTAACATGCGCACATAGAAGCATCAAACACATATATCAACACAGTATGTATCCCGGGGAAAGCATCTCGCTAAAAACCCCAAACTATCTGCATATTATATGATTGAGAACATGTAACAAACATAGTACAATACTCCTCGCACGTAATTAGTACTAGCTCCACCTGTTACACACAAAACTAGCTCAGATCTGAAACAATTGCTGGCTCAAATCTCCTCCACTGCTTTGCCTGCCTCTATTGCACAATACCAAGTGAAAATCACGTGAGCACAAGCTATTTCACTGGGCATATACTGCGCAATCCTCATTGGCAACTCAATCCCACTGATTGTGCAAAATCTCATGCACAACTATAGTCACAACTG